>JAPMLY010002377.1:0-15000 GCA_026401115.1 Tetraselmis chui
ACCAAGACCTCTCAAACCTCTACTGCATTGCCACCTCCCTTGCCAAACTCCACTCTACCTCCTCCAACAACTACACTGTTATCACAAACACCGAAGTAGACACCTTCCATAACCATCACACATACCCCAGCCAGTGGACCAACCTCTCAAACAGAGGCGTACCCCCGCGCCCGGGCACACCCCACAACTCCCTCCTTGTCCTCACTTGGCAGCACTCCCATTTCGGCCTCCTCCACGTGACACACGACTCTGCCACTTGGGTGGACTCCCTCCACCACCCTCCCCCCCCGTCCCTTCTTACCCGCTCCCTCTCACTCCTCGCCTCCTGGAACTCGTCTCCCTCCCCCCAACTCCTCACTCCTCGCCTTCTCAACCCACCTAGACAGAACGACTCACCTCGGGCGTGGTCATGTGGAACCCACGTCCTCCTTCACACATACGTTATACTCACGGCGCCTGCTGACCATGCTTACGACCCCCCTCATTTCGACCCCAAACACACAGTGTACTCCCTCCACTCTCTTCTGTGGCACCACATCTTCCGCGCCACTCCCCTCCCTGTAGGTCGCTCCCACCTCCTTAACACCCTCCACCCCATCAGCCCTCCCTCTCCCCCGAGCCCCCACACCCCCACAAACCCTCCCCACCAACCTCTCCTCTCCCTCATTCCACCCCCCCCCTCCGCCCCCAGCCCACCCACCCTCCCCCACACCACACCCCCAAACCCGCCCCAACCCCTTACCCCCCCCCCACCCCCCCATCACGCCGCAAAACTCCCCTTCCAACGCACCCCCCCTACCCCCCCAACCCTCAACCCCCAACACCTCTCCCACATCATATCCCACAACCTCTACACCTCATTAACCTCAACACCAGGGAGCTACACACATCCATCATGGACGTGGAACACCTCGCCACCACCCAAAGCCATGATGTCCTCATCCTTACGGAAACTAAACACGACACCCACAAATCCAAATGGCGTGTCGCCCTCCCACAATACCTACTCAAAAGCTCCAGACCCTGCTACTCATCTGTGCCCCTACCCAACGCAGGCGTTCTCTTCGCGGTCCGAAGGGAATCGTTCCACTCTGCCACTGTCCTCTCCCCACCCTCCCACCTCCTCCCACATATCGCAGGACTGAAACTCGTTCCTCACTCAGGCAACCCTTACCTCCTCCTCGGAGCCTACATGCCACAGCTCCACAGCCCCCAGACAACACGCTTATACGCGGAGGTCGCGGCGTGGGGCCTCCGCCTGATGGACGACTACCCAACACACCGCGTCCTCTGGGGCGGCGACTTCCAAACGACCACCACACAAGGTACAGGCAACCCCGCCCTCACCTCCTTACTCAAATCACACCTCCGACCCCTCCACCCCCCCTCCCCACCTTTCCCCGTAGCGGAAACTGCCTTGACCACTGGCTCACCCCTCCCCCCTCCCCCCTCAGCCTCAACCCGCCTGCATGCTCGACTTTCACCTCTCCCTCACACTTCTCCGACCACTCAGCGATACACCTCGTTATCCCTGCCCCCTCCTCCCTAATAGCTCGTCCACCCTCGGCCCACGACCCGCCTCGCACTCACCACACCACCCGCAAACTCACCTTCAAACTCCCACTACAACCGCACCACATTTCATCATACCAGCATAGCACACCCTCCCTTATCAAACACACGGCCTCTCTCCACGCAGAGATTCTCAATACACCCCCCTCCGAGGCCTCTCCCGATACTCTCGACACCCTAGCCTCGAAATTTACCGCTCTACTCTCCCAACATATGGACCACGCAGCCACCATCTGGCCCCTCCTACCCCCGAAGAAACCCCGCCCCACTACCTCGACTATTAACCCCACCTGGCTCTCTAAAAAAACACGCAACCTCATTCGTAAACTCCGCAAATGTAGCACCAACGGTGGCCCCCTACCCCTAGTCCAAACCCTCCTGCAAACCTCTGACTATCTTTCCCCTACCGATATCCATCAACGATGCCAGGCACGCATACGCCTTCTACTCCGAACAACCACCACAGATATACTCCAAAAGATTAAAACCCGCACCAACACTGCCTACGACGCCTCTCCAAAATCCTCCCACCGCCGCTTAAAAATTAAAAGCGGCCTCCTCCCCGCGACCACAGCTACCTCAACTCTCCACCGCATTACCAAGCCCGATAAAACCACAGCATCGCTCCCCCTCAGCCGTCATTAAGGCGGTCCACTCCCACTTCACCACCGAACTCACGCGAGCCACCCCGCCCGACCTACCAGCACCCCCCTGGGAACACCCCGACAACCCTGACAACTTCACCATCGAACCCCGAGGGGACCCCACACTCACTCTCGCCGACATGATTACCCGCGATACATTCGATAAAACCCTCAACTCGCTAGGCACAGGCAAAGCCCCCGGCCCCGACGGTATCCCCAACGAAATTCTCAAGTTCTTACCCCCGGAGACCCGCTCCGCCCTCTACTCTCTCCTATCCCTCCTCGCCCACAAATCCTACACACCCCCTGAATGGTGCCATAGCACAACATGCCTACTACATAAAAAAGGTGACCCCACCCTCCTTGACAACTACCGCCCCATCGCCCTCATGAATAACCTTCTTAAGCTATGGACCGCACTAATCAAAGACGCAGGCTCGAAATACGCCGAAACCCACGGCATCCTCAGCGACCAACAAGACGGCTTCCGACAACAACGCAGTATCCACGACGCCCTCTCCTATCCATAATTATGGCCATGGAGGACGCTAAACTCCACAAAAAAGACATCTACGTCATGTACGCGGACTTCAAGGGCGCCTTCAACGCAGCAGACCACCGCATCATGTTCAAACACATGAGACAACTCGGTATGCCCTCCACTTTTGTAGATACATGCGAACACCTCTACGGAGTCTCATCCACAGACTACGTTACCCCATACGGTCCCACCCCCTCCATAGACATAAATCGAGGTACCCTACAGGGCGACACCCTCTCCCCGTTCCTTTTTACCCTATTCCTTGAACCCTTTCTCCGCTGGCTCACTGTGGGTAGCCGGGGCTATCGCCCAGGACCCCCCGCCACTAACGTCGACCCAACAGAACCCACAGCCACATTCCCAGGGCACGGATTCGCCGACGACCTCAGCCTAGCCACGAGTACGACTCCGAACATGGCCATCCAACTAAGGAAACTCTCCCTCTTCAGCGCCTACACAGGTATGACCGTCAACATCCGAAAATGCTGCATTACCGGAGCCCTTTGGCGCACAGGCAACGCCCTCTCCCTTGCCAACATCACCCTCCTCACATCCCGCCTCCAAACACAGTTCATCACCATCAACTCCACCCCGGCACCCATCCCCTCCATAGACCCATCGGACACTTACCGCGTCCTTGGGGTCGAACTCAACACCTCCCTCACCTTCACTAAACACTGGCACGAACTAAAACGCACTACCACATCCCTCATCAACGCCCTCTCCTCCTCCCTACTAACCCAGTCCCGCAGAATTCGCGTCATCCGCGGACTCCTACTCGGAAAACACTTTACCCTCCAATTCGGCCTCTTCAGCGACTCCCAATTGGACACCCTCGAAGGCCAAATCTGCCGCGCCCTCCGCTCCGCCGTCTCCTCAGTACGTAACCTCCCCCGCACCGCCCTCCACCGGCCCACCTCCGACCTCGGCTATGGCCTCCCCTCCCTCAAAGCACATGCCGCACAACTCACTGTCTGCCACCTCCACAAAATCCTGAACTCCCCCGGTTATAGGGGCCACATGGCCAGAGCCCATATACACAACATCTCCACAACATACTCCCACTGGCCCACTGAATCGATAATGTCATGCAGTCTATCCCCCCCCACGCTCAGATGCCTAGTGCGCGCCCAACGCGACGCCGGAACCATGTTTCACAACATTCCCCCCCTCTCCCTCACCAACCCCATTGCCTCCATACTCCGCACCCATTTCACCAACCAGGACGCCGCGCTCCTCACGTCACTCAGAGACAGAGCCACACATATCACAGACCCACACACATACAAACAAGCATACCACGAATTCTCACCCCGCAAGACACACACCTCCCTCCTTCCCCGTCTTAATCCCCTTTGGCAAAATCACATAACCGAATGGTCACAAGTCCTCCTCCGCGCCACCCCTTCCTCCTTCATCCTCAAATCCTGCCAGTCCATCACCAAACTCACGGGGTCCAACACCTCCCTCTCTATCCCAATTCGCCTTCTCGCCGCAGTCCTTACCGAACCCACAAACACTATCCACAACCGCCTCCCCGTCACAAACCTAAACCCCAAACAAGCATCCCCCCCCACCACTCTCCACCCCTCATGGGTTCACCTCCTCACATCACACCTCCCCCCCCCTTCTCACACTCTCTCCCCCTTCACCCCCTCCTCCCGCACCAACACCAACACCCCCACTGCACCCATCACGCACATAGACACAGAATACCTCACACCCTCAGACCACAATTCCCCCCCCTGCGACGTAACGAGAATCATCTCCAAACACAAGGACACAGAATACGGACAAACCCAATACATGGTCGAATGGGCCCCGGAACACCTCACGGAATGGGATATACAACTTCAACTGGACGACGGATTCCGACTCATCTCTTCCACCCCCACCTCGGTAATCCTACCCACCCCCACCCCCGCCGACTGCTCTATATGTCACAACCCTTTGCACTTAGAACCCACCTCCACCTGCAGCACATGCCCGCACTTTGCCGTCCATTCCCAATGCCGCCCCGCCTTAGGCCCCGCCTCATGGCAATGCGACTGGTGCGCTCGCGGCAAGCAACACGACCTCACCCGCCTCCACGAAGTCCAGTGGGCGCCCTGCCTTCAACTACACGACACCATCAGTGAGACCCTCTCCGGCCCCACCGCCCTCACCGCATTTAACTCCGGCTTTGTCCCCTCCACCACACCCATCCTGCCAGAACCCGGACCCCCACCTTGGACACACCGCCTTATCACATTCACCCACAACCCCATCAACCCTGACCTCGACATGCTCCCCACCGGTAAATTCACCATCCACACACACCCCTCACTTCACGATACCACGATACTCTGCACTCCCGACGGCCGCGCAGTCACCACCCTTAACGGCCCCCGCGTCCGCCACCTATACCAACTATTCCGCCCCGACCTCTCCGACCATACATTCGAAGAGGAGGTCTACAACCTCCTCACTCGACTAGGCTCCCGCTCTGAAATCCACTCTCCTACACCCGCCACCACCACCCGCAACAGATGGGCCACCATAGAAGACCTCCTCTCGGCTCTCCGTCACACATTCCACGTCCAGACAGAACTCTACTCAGACCCCCTCAATAAATCACTCCACTCGCACACCTACCACTCACTCTACCCCGAAGACATAGTCTTCTCATCTAGCGGCAGTAATGCCCCACACACATGGCAAGGCACCAACATAGCCAACCCCGAATACGACCACTAATGCATGCGCCGAGCCATGGAACATGCAATCACCAGCGCACACCGCACAGCCTCACACACCCCCAGCGCTACCATCCTCATACTCCCCCGCTGGGAACACACACCATACCGCCACTCCAAGTATATCAACTCCCCCTACACACATCACCTATACAACCTTCCCAACGACGCGAACACCTTCTTACCCCCAGACCAACACACAGGCCACCCCACCCCTACCCCTTTCGGCACACGCTGGATGGTCGACATCTACCTCGTCGCTAACTCCCTCGCACTTCCCTCCCTACCCTCACACACAGCCATGACAGCACTCCACAACATCCTCGAGTCCATATACGACACACACCTCCCAAACCCCACCATCACCATCCAACCTCCACACCTCACCCACTCCTACTCACCTCACTCCGCAGGCATATACCATTTCCCCCCCAACCCCACTCACCCCCTTACCTACCCCCTCCCAGAACGCACACGACTAACATACTCCCCCACAAGAGGAACTCTTGCTTGGAACTGGCAGGACTTCGTATACACAGACGGCTCGAAAAAAGGAGGCAGCTCCCCTCTCGGGGCGGCAGCCACCCACCCAACCTCGGACACCAACGTCAAAATCCTGGTGACCTCTACCCCTCCCTCCCATACTATCAATCGAGCCGAACTGGCTGGCATTGACATAGGCCTCCAACTAGGCCATACCCACCTCCTAACTGACAGTGCGTGCTCCCTCCGTCTCATACAAGGATTCCTTAACTGCCCCTCCGCTTACAAGCACAACATCCACCGCGACACACTCCTCTCCATCACACGCACCATCATAACCCGCTGCAACGCAGGCATCCGCACACATCTCGGAAAAATTAAAGCACACAACCACTCACTCGGCAACGACCTCGCAGACGCACTCGCTAACCAAGTTGCAGATGGTCATCCCCCAAACACCACATACAACACAGGCTCGGACGTGTCCATTGGTCATTGGACCTGGCCTTACACCCTCATACCACAGACTCAAGGGGAACCCATGCCCTACATATACACAAACCTCAAAGCCGACGCACACACCCACAGCTGCAAGCACACACTTACACCCCTCTCACAAACATCCAAACACGGCGCCCTCCTCGCCCGCGCCGCGGCAGACGGCGCCGACTTCACCTTCCACAAAAAACTCACAACACTCACCAACACCCAATTCACCCACAAACAATAATTCATATGGGGCGTCCACAACACCCGCCTCCTCACACACAACCCCACCATGCGCTGTCCCATGTGTGGACAATTCACCAGCAACGGCCACATGGCCGGTAACTGCCCATCCATGTCTGGCCTAAGACAAGACCGTCACAACAGCGCGCTCCAACTCCTACTTTCCCTTATGGAACGCCACAACGGAGGTCGCTGGGAGACTATCACTGCAGACTTCGGCAACAAACCCATCAAGTCTTTCACCCGCCCCACCCCCACTCACACCCCTCTTGACTATCACCCCCCACACCCCACCCACATGCCCACCCGCCTTGTTGATGCGGACGAAGGTCTCTCACCCGACTCCCTAACCTCGTGCCCCACTATCCTCCCCCCTGAAATCCTCCCGCCCGCACTACGTCCCTCGGCGCACAAACCCGATTTCATACGCCTCCTCGAACCTCGCTTCGTCGGTCACAACAACGGCCGCCGCCGATACTCATTTATCAGGAAAATACAGATAGGGGAGTGGAAGTACTGCACAGACCACAACCTCTCACACACAGCTAGCTTGATTAGGGACAAATACACACCCCTCGCAAATGCCATCCGAAACCACTGGCCAGGTACCGAAGTCGACATCCTACCCATAGTCATGAGCCGCACGGGCACACCGCACTCGTCCACCATAACAAGTCTCACCTCTCTCCTCACCCTCCGCACCGACCCTCCCGACAAACTCATCACCAAAGCACGACTCGACACATCTCGCATCCTTTCCACACTCCATGAACACACCGTCCAATGGCTGCATTATCTCCTCCTAGTCTACCGCACCAAATCACGCACGACCACTCGCCGGGCCTCCGCATAACAGACCTCTCCAACCCATTACTGCACACCACTTTTAAACCGCTTCAGACCCTCCCCGGGGGGGAGTAAAACCCCCGACCACACTTGGAGAGGTTGGAAATAGGTGGTTCACGGTCTAGCCCTGACTTGTAAGTTCCCTGTATGGCATAGTTGGGAGGGCCCAGAGACAGCAGCCGACGCATCCGGCTTTTTGAAAAACCGGCGCATACGGTACATGTTGTAAACAATTTCAATTTCAATTTCAATTTGAAGCATATGAATTCCACGCATTATGCATACACTGCGACCTCCTATGTGTGGAGGGCCAAGACTCCCCCGGAGTCCAGCGTACAGATGTGTCCATTATCAAACCCACTAAGGGATATCAACAATATCACCTCGACAAGTTCAGGGGCCGTAAGTTGAACAAAAGCGGGCCAAGAGGATCGGACACCCGTACGAGACACGTTGTCGGACACCCGTACGAGACTAAACCGTGCCGTGCAAGAGCGAAGCATCATTGGGGTCAAAATACACACCGTTGAGTCCCGCGAATATATCATCTCAACCAACGGGATAATGAGATGCAATTCAGGGTTCTTGTAAAGCTCCGCAAGGAAACTCGGGCGGGAAATGGTGTTGAAGGCTTTTTCCAAATCCAAGCTTGGAAGGCTGCAATCATGAATAGCTTGTAGGCCAATGCGAGTGGTATGAATGGCTCGCTCGATACCAGCTTTGGTGAAGACCGATATTTGTACAAGGCCCAGGTGGTCGGCCGCAACGGTCGCTATCCGCGCTATGGCGTGACAATGAGCTAACCGCGACAAGCGGCCGAACTTTAGGAGCTTCACCCCGAAGGCGCGTGGCGTCGCGGTCGACCCCGGTTTGCTTGTGAAGAGCCCATCCGGTCGCACTCGCCAGAAAGTCTGCCGCAGCTTCGGGAATGTTTCCCGCCGAGTAGCGATTAACCCACTTACGCCATGCCGGGACATTCAAGTCACGGACATGTTCCCATCGCCAGCCATCGACGTGGGGGGCTGACAAGCGAGGTACTTTTCTCAAGACAAGGAGCATATACTCCTCCCATATTTTGAGGGTGTCACTGTCATCTAGGTACGTGAGGGGTGGGCGCCGGGGGGGGGGGGGGGGGGGGGGGGGGGGGGGCAGGGGGTCGGGGAGATCACAGTCTCGGTGGGGAGTACCGGGCGGAGAATTCAACCGTTGAAAAGCGGCCAAAGCCGCATCCGCGTCCTCCACCATTCCGAAATCGGCTCCGTCCATGGCCATACGGGCCCGTCGCAGCTGGCCAGCTTCCACTAGCTCACGGGCCCGACGGAAGGCAACACGGCGTCGGAGGTCACCTTCAAAAGGTGAGTCGGTGGGTGTTGCTGCTCCCGTTGAGTGTTCTCGGCCCGGCGACGACGAGAGCCTCCCCCACCCCGGCCCCGACCGCCGGGGCGTCTAGTAGGCACAGAAGCCCCTGTGCACGCACGTGCAAGCTCACATTCATCTCGAATATCACATAAAGGGTGTCAATGCCCGTGAGTCCGTCCTCTCCGGACGTAGAGAACCAGATACGGACTCGACGTTGGACAAGGGAGCGGATGCGAGCACCGGCCGCCGCCGAGAACGGTCGGAGGAGGAGGGCGCCAAAGAGGTGAATTGCCAGAAAAGCTCCACCGGCCCGAGAGTCCGTTGAGGGAGGTCGCATATTCGACGGTGTCTTGTAGGGCAGAATGTAGGTCGTCTCTCGTTGTCGCACAAATCCCCCGGACCGCAGTGACATGTCTACGCTCCAATAGACAAGCGACATGGTCGTTGTCGGAGCACCATGAGGCAGGAGCAGCAGCGCGAGGGGGATCGGAGAGCATCCTCTCGGCGGAGTGCGGTAGCAAATGAGGGCATAAAAGCTTGTCCATGAGTTATCGGGGGTCCATCATATGGTGGGGGGGGAGTGAGAGGGGTAAGCTCCGGTTCGGCCCGGGGTGGGGAAGGGAGTGGAGCCAAGGGGGGGGAGTCCACCCCAAGCAGGGGGGGAGGGGTGACAACTATTCGGAGGGGGCATGGTCCAATGAGCGGCGGACGGGAGATGCTAGCATGGTCGTGAGATTACATTGGAGAAACTGGAGCGGCCACACAGTGTAGGCATGGAGCGGTAAGAGGGCGAGCTTGGGTGGCAAATAGAAGGTGGTCGCCCGAGGCACAAAGGGAAAACAAGTCCGGAGAGGATGTTACAAGGTGGTGAGCTTGGCGACGGTGTGCATAAGTAGAGGGGCCATTGCTAGTTATGAACATGTTAGTGTGTGTGGCGAAATTAGAGCGCCATTTACGGCCAACAAATCGTATGCCACACGGGGCGCAAGTGTAATATTCCCACCGCGACGGGGACTGAACACCCGATGCACTTAGGCCCGGCTCCGACCCAGAAGCTTCGGCACGAGACCCAATAGCAATAGCCACAACTCGCCGACTTCCAACAACACCATCTGGCCACCAACAAGCTGCAACCCCCTCCGCCTGGCTGCAGAAACACTGCCCATTGGCACCATTAGCTGCAAACCGGCGCCGTTGTCAATTCTCTGCCCACGGGCCGTGGCAACAACGGCCAATCGCTGACCAACACTTGTAGGAGCACCACTAGCAACGCCATCACCGGCTAGGGCTCTCTGTTTAACATCCCATGCATCAGCAACCGGGCGCGGGCCAGCACATGCAGTTGCATAAGCCCCACCAGCGGCCCTACCACCAGCCACATGTCTTTGCCCCCACGCACCAACACCAACACTAGCGGCTCGGCGCGAGCCAGCCCCGGCAACCGCCAGTCCCACAACGGCAACAATAAAAGAAGCAGTAGCAACATCATCAACAACACCTCTCGCCGCAACCCCAAGCTCATGGACGCTCTAGATTTACCCAATCAGACCATAAGCGGATTAATTGAAAAAAATGAAATGAATAGTTACAAACAGCACTGATAATTTATTATTTTAATTTGTTGCTTGTCGGTGAGTTTGAGCGCGCGACACGCGCTATATTATTATTGTCAACGTGCACGGACTGGCTCGGCGGAATAATGTGCCGGTGATGAACCTGCTGGCGCCGCGGCCTTGGGTGCTCCGCAGCCAACATACCGCAGCAGTAGCAGCCCCAATAATCTCGGGCAGCTGTGCAGCTTCCAGCGGTGGGGGACTCATAAGAACAGCGAGTGATCGATTCACGTTTGGGGTCCTCACGTTTTTCGAATATTTTACGAATTATTCAATATTTTATTCGGCTGTGGGATGCAGTGTCAATATTAAATAATAATGCCGCGACCGTCCGCCGGCTCGAAGCGCCGCCGGGGCGACAGCGAGCCGCTGCAGGGCGATCCAACACGCAGGGCAACCGCGTGGCCGTGTCGTGACCGAGAGGATATCCTGCTGCAACGGTGCTTTCTTGCTCTACTGGCAGCAGAGCCAAGTAACCGAGGTGTGCACTGCGGCCATCAGCAAGTACAAGTGACTCCCAACAATAACTTACAACAATAATAAGTCGCTCCGCTGAATTCGACGTCGCTGGCCATCGATAGTATCTCAGCATGCCCACCACTCAATATGGGTGATAAAGATTATTTAGCCCTGCAATATCTTGACTGTACTCTCACGTGCTCCCGCTCCCGGCGACATCTCTCCCACTCACTGCCGTCATCTCTATTTTCGGCGCCAACGAAATAAGTCGATAACAAACAAGCAGCTCAACCCGCACAGCAGGCCCAACGCTTCATTACTCCCCAATTCTCCCTGTTACATTGTTTTAGGTGTCGAATGCATCGGTGGGTCCGACTTTGGCTGCGTCGACTGCGCCTCCAGCCGCGTCGCCGCCGCGCACGCGCTTTCAAAGTATTGCCGTTACAGCACCGAGGCACGCGCTCGCTTCGCCGCCGCCTCCGGCCACCACCTCCTCAAGGTCACCTCCCTCCTCACCCTCCCAGCCCCTCACGAACGAACCCCCTCTACCTTCCGCTTTGATGTTCGCCTCGCTCACCTCCTCACCCCTCATCATCTTACCTTGAGGCTGCTATTCTGTGTGTGACCCCACAGGCCGCTCTCACAACGCAGCAGGAAGCGGGTGTGGTGGCCGCCCTTGAGGTGGCGTCAGCACTGGCGAGCGCCGTGGATGGGCAGGAGATACTGCGGAAAGGGGGGGCAATGGCGGTGGCGATGGCGCCTGCTGTGCAGCTGCAGGTTGAATGCCTGCTTGCCCTGCCTACATGCCTCACTCGAGTGCAACACAAATGCACAATGAGCACAGCTTGCCTCGCCACCAATCCACCATACAGTGATGCCACCACTTGGAAGTCTTATCTACCTTCTCCCTATATTGAAAAGCTACCCTCACTCCGTCTTTCACGTCATTGTCATTCCCTGCCATCCTGAATGTAACGGGGCCTCGGAGCTGTTCTCATGAGATGGGCAGGAAAGTACGAGCAAGAATGGAACCGGGGCGAAAGGGGGGTGGGGCGAGGAAGGGGTGCAGATTGCATGTGTGGATGCACAGCGTGCCCAGCGTAGGTTGAGGGATGTGTAAGTGATTGTTGGATTTAGTGTGGAGTGTGTCATCGACTTTGTATTTTGAGAAATAAGGCTGATTTGGTCCTTCACGGGCGTATGTGCCCGAGAACCTTCATAGTTTTTATGTCTCAACGTCAATGCATGGTGTTCAGTGTATCGTTGCGATTTGCTCTTCTATGTGTGCTTGTGTATGCGTGTGTTTGCAAATATGTGTACATGTGTGTGTGTGTGTGTGTGTGTGTGTGTGATAGTATGTGTATGTATGTGTGTGTATTTGGGTTTGCGTGTGCTTGGATGTGTGGGTGTGTTCGTGTGTGTGTGTGTGTGTTCGTGTGTGTGTGGGTGTGTTTGTGTGTGTGTGAGAAAGAGAGAGAAAACGTGTGTGTGTGTGTGTGTGTGTGTGTGTGTGTGTGTGTGTGTGTGTGTGTGTGTGTGTGTGTGTGTGTGTGTGTGTGTGTTTGTGTGTGTAGGCGTAAGAGCTTATCAGCCCCCTTTCTTTGCGCGTGTTGCTTTGTCTGCAGAAAAGGGAACTGAGTCGTGTCTAGTTCCTTGTCTCTCAGATGGACGGCTCATCCGCAGCAGTCAAAGAGGGGTCGACCGGGGCGCAAGCAGCTGGCGATCTCCTGAGTGGGCTGCTCCGCCGCTGCAGCCCGCCTTTCTCCACCGTACGCTCCCAACTCCCCCACCCTCAGTCACCACATACACAACCCTCACTCGCAGAGACATCATTGCCTGTCGTGCAGTCGTTCCGCGGATTACTTTTGCGCCGATCAAAGCAGCAGCCAATGAAGTGGCAACAAATGCGCGGCGTGGTTTCTTTCTTGCGGAAAAGTAAAAGGGTTTGTTTTGACACAATTACTAATTTCGACGCATCGAAATGTATCTAATGTGTATATCTTCATAGGCATCGTGCGTCCGATGATATTGACGCATGCTACGTAGGGGAAAACGATTTCGCTTACAACTTTAATGCTGAAGTTGCCGTCATCTGATTTCTATTCCCTCTTCTCTCCGTTTCGTCCGTTTTTATTTTCTTTCGGGGGCGATTGGAGGGCGGAAGGAAGGAAGGAAGGAAGGGCGGCGGTGTGTGCCTTTGCATCTTGTTCACAATCATGTGACACGATAGTGACAGAGCAAACCATGTCAATTTCGGGGGGGGGGGGGGGGGGGGGGGGTGTTATCTGTGGATGACGATTCAGTTTGGCGTGGCTTGTGGTGATCTCGAAAAGCCCCAAAACGTTCGCTCTGTCAAATCAAGTTACATAGATCAAAGTTGGTGGGGCTTCTCCGTGTCTGTGGTTTAGCTCTTATTCTAACTCTCTTGTGCAAGGCTGTGTCAAACAAAATATTGTAAACATTTGAATTTGATTGGAACGCAAACATAGGCTGTCAATAAGGACAAATAAGTTGGAGTGAATTTTGTGGGACGTCGTTTACTGAGAGTTGTTTAAACGAGTGGGATCCGTAAAAGAAAAGCAACGCCACGTAAAGAAACCATCCAGTGAGTACATGAACCTCCCCTTCACACACACACACACACACACACACACACACACACACACACACACACACACACACACACACACACACACACACACACGCTCCATCCTTAAACCACCTAATCTTCCTGGAGCCCCTTACATTCTGTAGAGAAGGAAGGGTTTCCAGTAAAGATGCTGAGAAAGGTCGACAGCTATGGCTGTGGTACAGAGCTTGCGTCAGGCAGCACTGGAGGGACTGAGCAGCGCACTCTCGAGTAGCGACGGCGGAGCTCCTCTTCTGCGCCACCTCCTCCTCCGCGCCTCACCGACCTCCTCGTTGATTGGGTCGCCGGAGCAGCGGCTCGCGGGCGTTGCGGCGGCAGCGGTGGCGGTCGCGGACGGGTGTGGGGTGGAGGGCGGCGAGGGCAGTGGGCTGCGGGCGGCAGGAGCTTCGGCACTGCTCGCGATGCTCAAAGCAGCCAAAACGGCGGCGACGGACGCACAGGAGGGCGAGGTGGAATGTTGGAGAGCATCGAAGAGTGGGGACTGTGCCAGTGATGCAATGACAGAGGCGGTGCTGAGTGAACTGACTGCGGTCGCGCGGCCGTATCTCACTCAGCCTTATCCTTCAGGTTAACTTACTACCTACCCACTCCACACAACTATTCATACCGTCCAACAAGCCCAGCCACTCCAGCACGCGAGACATCAACAAGCACCTCATACCAGTGGTCATCTATCCCACCACACTTGTTTTTGTTCACTGCCAAGTGTGGACACAACCCTGAGTCGCCCTTCCGATTTGAAACACTAACCACAAGGTGAGCTGAAGAGTATAGAGGTCAGTCCGCAGGTTTCCAACCACGCCACACGTTCATTTCATTTCTTCCATCCTTAATATCACTACCGCTACCACCACCATCGTGGTAGTGAGCAACTCAAAAGGATCTGAAGTGACCTATCGTCGAGCTTGACACTCGCCGTTGGCTCAGCTTCCTTATGTTGATTGAAGATTCACCTTTATACCAAGCAAATGGCCCAAATGCGTAGGCTTGGGATCTTTATCAAGCATTGAGTAGACGACCACCACTATCAATCACGGCCATGACACTTTTGTCGACTGAATATTGACCGTCGATTTGGGGTTGTCATGTCATTCGCCACACATGTAGTTGTCGATTACACACGGAGCCAACCCGCATCCATCCCCCCCCCCTCCCACATGTCGGAGTCAGCAGCTCGCTGACCCAGCCACGCCTTTGGTCACAGGCGACGAGTTCGCGCTGCTGGAGGTGGTGACGACGTTTGTACACGACATCGCGGGCCAGCGGGTCCTGGCGCGCTCCACGATTGGTGCGGCGCTGTTACGAGCTGCAGGTGAGCTGGTGACAAATTGTGAGCTGTTTTCTTCGTCTGCGCCCATCGACACCTCAC
>JAPMLY010002377.1:20000-59174 GCA_026401115.1 Tetraselmis chui
GAAGTAGGTCGCCGAGCGGGAGAGTGGATGACAGAGGCGCAAGAGTGGTGGGAGCAGGTGACCAGCTGCTTTTTGACACACAAGCAGGTTTTTGTCAATCGTCCTTTCCGCATCGTCGACAGTGCTTTGATATTCGTCGATTTTGGCCTTAAAATTATGACCTCTCTTTTTATTGTAAGTGTCGTCGATTCATTATGACAAGTATCGATGAATTATTGTAATGTATGTCGGTAAAATCACACACACACACACACACACACAATCTCTCTCCTTGTTTTACTTATTTTATCTCCCTCACCCATACACACACTCACATTCACACCCGACATTCACAAACACGCACACACACACACACACACACACACACACACACACACACGAACCAGATGAAAATACAAGATACACAACCGACACACGTAAACTCAAACGTAATACGCAAACATTGTCACACACACACACACGCGCGCGCGCTCACAATGCATAGTTACACATGCACACACCGTACAAAGACCCAAGCATTGCAAATATACAGATAGAAACACATGCATGCATGAGCAGACACACAACACAAATGCAGCTCAACCCACGCGCATTATTTGTAATTCCGTATTTACAGTTTTTTCACCCATCACCCCCCCTTCGTGCCTCCCTCACCCACAGCTACGGCTGCCAACTCTCCTGACATTCTGCGAGGCCACATGACCCGATTGCTGCCTCACGCGCTCCACTATTCACTAACCGCGTCATGTCTCCCTGTCGCCCCCGCTCACCCCCTCGCGTGTGTGGTCATAGGAAACCTGTGAGGCGGGGAAGCGAGCCGCGCTGCTGGAGATCCCCGATGCACACGCGGCGCTCCCACAAGACATCGAGCTCGAGTGCTACTGAGCCCCCCCCCCCCCCCCCCCTCCAGTCGCCCTCTCCCCATTTATGTGGCGCCCGTGCATGGCTATTCAAAGAGCTGCGACGCCAGCGCAACGCCATGAATGCGACACGGGGTGCGACAAATCAAGCCTTATGCTTGACAGGCCACCGACATATATATTAGCAACACAGCAATAAAGGGAACCACATTGCAATGGCGCATGCTGACGTGAGCACTCGGCTTGGTTATGCCGCGAGAAGTGCGACGAGATTGGTATTATTGTGGCAATCAGACGTAAGTTGATTGCTAATTCTGTATGATGTGGAATGGGTATATCGGCATGAAGGAGCGATTCCTCGCACATGGAGGAGAGAAAAAGGATGCAGCCATGCGGTGGGTGTGGGCGTCCTCGCGAAACGGCTTGCATCCAAAGGGAAACGTGGGGCGTAGTTTCGCCGAAGGGAAACGTAACGCTCAGTTTCTAAGTCATTTCGCTGTCGCTGTATCCTCCACATGTGCAATTTCATTATTTCTCGCTACCATATCACACACACAACACACAAGCGCACACACACTTATTTTCTCACTCCAGCACACATGAACAAATACATGCACCCTCAAAAACACGCACATATACACACGCACACACACGCACACACACACACACACACACACACACACACACACATATCCACACGACGCACGCAAGACACGCTCTCTCTCCCTCCCTCCCTGCCTGCCGCACACACATTTCGATCCCCGTGACAAGCCCTTCACAGCACACAGCATCTTTGGCGGGTGTGCATGGCTACGCGAATAACTCTTGCCAGAGGAACCCCATTGTAACACTGAATGTGCGGCGACACATCGCATTCATAACAGACAACGCACTGGCTTTGTCACAGTCTTATTACGGCGGTTGCCAATGAGGCATAATAACTCTGGCGAGGTAATCAGGGTGTTGGCGATGCTGGGAACAAGGCGAGCGGTGAGTGAGCGACCGCGATACTGTCCGTGTGGGGTGGAATCCGCTCATAGGACAAGAGATTTGTCAAGTGGAGGAAATAGGTCGAGAGATTGGTCAAGAGATAGGGCGAGAGGTTGGTCAAGTGGAGGCTGAGGGTGGGCGCTCCTCGTTGCCGTTGACCAGCGCAAAGCGGCCCTTGTCCCGCGGGAAGATGGGCGCGTTGTCGTCCCAGGGCCACCCGCCAAACCTGGTCGCACTGAAGAAGCAGACGGGCAGGGCGCTGTCAGGCAACTGATGTGCACCTCTTTGGGGAAATGGGAAATATCCGTAGTGATTCACCAACAAGCCCATCCCTTGCGCTTGCTCAATCGTGGGTACAAATAACAAAAAGTGGCTTTGACATCCGTTCCTTAGTCACTCGGTCGGTCGCTAGGCTGTGTGAGCGCCTTTTCATATAAATTTCATATCTAACGCATGGACTGCCTCTTCACCCACTCTTTCATTCACACTATGTCCCTCAATTATTTCATTCGCCCATAGATTCATTCAACCATGATAAATACGTAAATCGACCCTCCTTCGTATATGCATTCACATGTCAATTGCATCAATTGCACCGCATATTTTGTTTTCTTTCAATCATTGCTTCATTCATGCGTTCCTTCACACATTCGATCGTCAGCTCACGAGATAGTTCAATGCACTCTTATCATTGTTTCAAAGCATTTATTTAGAAAAGACTGGTATCTAAATCCAACGAAGAGATTCAAATTTGCAAAATATTCAAAGCACCTTCGATAGTTGCAAAGAACGTTCGCTCGTTCACCTGTAATCATCGAAGGCCTGTTGTATCTCGGCGCGGGTGTTCATAACAAAGGGGCCATGCTTCGCGACCGGTTCGCCGATCGGCTTCCCCTGCAGCATCAAAATGCCGGTCGGCTTGGACTCGTGCGTGTTGCGCACCCCCGCCTCGTCCCCCGCCCTCAGCTCCACCATGTGGCCCGCCTTCACCGCCACCCCGCCCACCTCGAGACCCTCCCCCTGCGCAAAGGAAGTATTTCGGAGCAAGAGCTTTCATCAGCGAATTAAACGAGCGGAATCCATTTCAACAACTCAGCAAAGTTCATATCCTCAACACCAATTCCAATACATTTCCATGTGGATATGATCATTGCAATGCGTGCATATTTAATAAATGACAATCAAATACCTTAATACCGTATCAATTTTGTTGAACGTGTGAATGTGTATGTGTGTGTGCGTGTGTGTGTGTGTGTGAGAGTGAGTGCGAACATGTGTGTCCGTGTACGTATATTGTAAACGTCATTAAGTCTTTGTGTGAATGCGTGTTGGTTGTTTGTGAATGCGTGTGTTTGCGAGTGTGTATGTGTCCGTGCGTGCTTGCATGCATGCATGCATGCATGTGTGAGTACGCTTGAGCGTCCGTGGAAATTTGCGTGCGTGTGTATGTGTGTGTCTAGGATTTCATTTAAATATATATATATATGTGGCTGTGGGGGGGGGGAGGTCTTGTCAAGCTGTGCGTACGTGAGTGTCGATCTATGCGTCTGTGCGTGCATGTATGGTGTGTGCAAAAGAGATTGCGTATGTGTGTGCATGTCTATTTGGCTAAGCGCGTGTGTGCAGCTGTATGCCCACGTGCCTGCGCGTGTGTTTTAGTGCGTGTGCGTGCGTGCGTGCGTGTGTTAGTGTGTGTGTGTGTGTGTGTGTTAGTGTGTGTGTGTGTGTGTGTGTGTGTGTGTGTGTGTGTGTGTGTGTGTGTGTGTGTGTGTGTGTGTGTGTGTGTGTGTGTGTGTTGCACAATTGGTTTTCTATGCTTTGGCGCATTTACAATTTGAGGAGTACAGGTGAGTGGCACATCAACGGTTGCTTCGGTATATTTGAGTTGTTGCTAAAGTAAAATCACGATTTAGAGCATGCGGGTCAGCAATTCATTAACCAATATTGTCATGCGCCACGCCATTCATGATACAAAAAGCGGGATTGCCAACAAATCAGCATTCCGACAAGCCATCGCCACAATTCCTCTGAAGAATTTGTCTCTTCGGTTTTGGAAATCGGCTTTTGCATGGAGCGCTTACCAAGCGAGTAAACGTCGAAGAGAAAAAGAGGGACAGCGGATCTAGGCGACAACCAATTAACCAACAAAATGGACCCGAAGCAAAGGCACATCCCGCTAAGAGTGGAAACTACTCTGGGGTAGGGACACGATGCGCAGCAAAATAAAGCTTCACCCCACACACACATCAAAACCCTTTCATACATTACGCGGCAGGGAGCAGGCAGCCATGGCAGAGTGAGTGTGCGGGAGAATAAGGGAATATCGGGCGTCGCCATGTTATGCGATGGTGATATATACATAATGTGATGGAAGGCACAAAAACTTGACACACTTTCGCAACCCAAACGCCAAAATCCCTATGTTTGCGACCCAGTGCAATGTGAGGGGAAAGGGAGGGCGGGGAGGTGGGGGAGGGACCTCGTAATGATAGAGCGCCCGGTTGACTGCCCCTCCGCCCGCAGCGGGTGGCAGCGTCATCTTCCCTCCCGGCGCCATCTCCAACAGCCAAACCTGCGATCCTGTTGGCAGTCAGACAGCAGCCCACAAAGCTCCAGAGTGAAGAGCGGAGGAGAGGGAACCTGGGGGGCACTGACCGCAACGTCGGAGCCCTCCTGCGCTGCCCACGACTCAGGCGGCGGCCTGAATAAAGCGCAACACGGAAAGTAAGCTTGATGAAATGTAGGGATGCACTGTTGTTTCAACATAAACAACTGACACAGACAGAGTGGCTGTGAATTAACTGTGAGTGGGCTCCGTGAATGTGTTTGCGAAAGGAACGGGCGTTGGTGTGTGTGGCCCAAAGCGTAACATGGCCACTATTCCAACACACAAAACGACCAAACGAAGTAACAAATAAAAAAATGGCGACAACCAATAAAACCACTGTATCGAATGGACGTTGGTCGCATAATAGGTACACAGCGGATGTCAGAGCACACGAACACATACACACACGCATATATAAACACGCGCACATACAGACACAAGCATACATACAGAGACACACCAATACATACACCAAAAAAACACACACACATATACACACACATGCACACACATACACAACCAGACATACATGCAAACAAACACATGCAGACACACACATACACATACACAAATACATATATACATATATACAGAGACACAAGCAAATATACACACATATAAACAAGCACATACGCACATACAGGTACACGCATACACACGCACACACACACACACACACACACATACACGTACAGACACACACATGCATACACACACATAGACACACGCAAACATACGCACACATACACACAGCCACACACACTATCTCTCTCTCTCTCTCTCTCTCTCTCTCTCTCTCTCTCTCTCTCTCTCTCTTGGTGCGTGCAAGGCTTGAAGGAAGACCTACTTGAGCCCCTTTTTGCCCATCAGCTCGCCAGCCCATACCGTCACCTGAGACAGAACATAGGGATTAGGGTTAAGGGTAATTTTAATTGAGTGTCGTACTTGAATAGGGTATGACAGTGTCGGGCTTAGGGCTGTAATCATTTTGGGTTGTCATGGATTGCACCACAAAGGGCACAGACAGATAAAGGCTAGTCAGAGGTAGGGCGCGCCTTGACTCGCCCCTCGTCTAGATGGACGCGCGGGATGTGTTCCCCCCAATGCATCACAAACGCGGGCTCCGTCATTTTCGACTTGCCAGGTAAGTTGAGCCAAATCTGAAACAGCTTCATCGGATTTGGGGCTCTGCACAGCCAAAGACACGGCGCACCGTTCGTTACGGACTTCTACTCCATCTGCCAAGAAAAGAACATGTAAAACACCACTAAACAAAGAGCGTAAAACAATGTCCAAAATATGACAAAAAATATTAAATTAACAGAACGTCGCGCAAACACAATTCATGTTCAGCTCAGATAAGCAATCTAAGTTTAAGCAAAGGCCGCATAAAATGAGCATCAAAACGAAAACGCTCTTTTCAATGTACTTTTCAATGCGCTTTTATCCTTCAGCTTCCCATTTTGTTCATCCAATCCGTCTCCTTTGTAAGTTACTCGTGTGCGTGTGTGAATTGGTGTGTGTTTATGTGTGGAAGTATGCGTGGATGTGTATGCTTGTGTGTGTGTGTGTGTGTGTGTGTGTGTGTGTGTGTGTGTGTGTGTGTGTGTGTGTGTGTGTGTGTATGCTTGTGTGTGTGTGTGTGTGTGTGTGTGTGTGTGTATGCTTGTGTGTGTGTGTGTGTGTGTGTGTGTTTGTATTTGTCTGTATGTGCATTTTTTGTGCGTATGAGTGTGTGCGTGTGGGTAGGTGTGTTTGCAAGAGTGAATGTGTGTTGAAGTGTGTTCGTTTGGAAGTGTGTTATCGGGGGAAGGGGGGGGGGGGGGGGGGGGGGGTATATGTGTGTGGAAGTATGTGCATGCACGGGTGTGCCCATAAATTCACATTGAGCAACACAATAAACGAGGGTCCTAAACTTAATCCCACACCAAATATGCAAAAAAGATTACGAAGGGATTGCAGCGCAGGAATTGCGAGACTATACACGACATCGATGACAGAAAACAAATTAATGCGGGCAGAAATAGAGCGAATTGTTTAAAATACATTTCTGGTACTAGCAACAGTTTTCCAAGGCACCTGTCCTGCGCTGAGCGAAAAACCAACCGAGGGACAATATAAGAAAGGTGTGAGTGCGGGGGTGCTGACTTGCTGTTGACCAAGGGAAACATCTCCCCGTGCACGATACCCTTCCCCGCCGTCATCCACTGCAGGTCGCCGACACCGTAGCGCCCCGCATTGCCCATCGAATCGGTGTGGTCCACATAACCCTGCAACGCACAGCAGCAGCAGGGTGGAACCTCCACCCCCCTCCATGTATGCACCCTCCCCTTCCCCAAACCTCGGTTCTATATACCACAGTGCACAGCGAAGCAAACAGCAGTGCACCACCTACTACACAGCATTCCAAGCGCCTGCTGCGCAGCGCACCTCTGTTGTGGCAGTAAGTGTCTCAAAGCCTCGATGCGGGTGCTGTGGGAACCCTGCGGGACGTGAGGGCGGTACGTTGTGCTTCAGTATCCTGTGTGTGAGTCGTTGGAAGGGGATCCCGGAAGAGGGAAAGGGAGAGGGAGGGGAGGACTCGCACCCGGCACGCGGTCGCCGTGGTACATGCGATATGGCTGGCTCCAATCGAAGTCAGCACCGTTCCCGCGGCGGGGCGCCTCCATTCTTTCGTTACCCTCAGGGAAATCGTCCTGCAGGTCGCCGCAGCGCGAGGGCGATTAGCCAAGAGATGCAGCCAGCGTAGGAAACGCTTCCGCTTGGGAAGGGGTCACAGGAAGCGCGGTGCTGGATGATTGTGTGCTGCATCCGCTTCTCATGATGTGATGACAGGATTGACAGAAGAAGGAGGTGTGCATGCGTCAGTGTCTTGAGTGTGTCTGTGTGTGTGTCCCATACATTGTTTGTTAATTACTGTATATGTGCGTCTGTGTGTGTGTGTGTGTGTGTGATGACAGTGTGTGTGTGTGTGTGTGTGTGTGTGTGTGTGTGTGGTGACAGTGCGTGTGTGTGTGTGTGTGTGTTGTGTGTACGTTTGTGTGTGTGTGTGTGTGTGTGTGTGTGTGTGTGTGCGTCCGTGTGTGTGTGTGTGTGTTTGTGTGTGTGTGTGTGCGTCCGTGTGTGTGTGTGTGTGTGTGTGTGTGTGTGTCTGTGTGTGTGTGTGTGTGTGTCTGTGTGTGTTGTGTGCGTGTGTATGTGTGTATGTGTTTCTGTGTTTGTGTTAAAGAAAAGAACGGGATAAGTCGTGCAGGAAGGAGGGCGACTGGGAAGGAGGGGTTTACTTTGTGATATACGCAAAATAGGAAAGGGTCGAGCGTCTTGTAGGGGAAGCCCAAGGGGGCGGTCGACTTGACGACAGGCATCGTCTTGGCGGCAGGACGGTTGCCGGAGGGCGCTGCGGTGGCGACCACTGCGGCGCGCGCCGAGAGCAGGCGGTGACGGAAGGACGACAGCGGGGGGAGGTGTCGGAGTCGGTGGCCGCTGACGATTCCACCGAGAAGCGCCGCGAATCTCGTCGTCGGGGGCTTTAGGAAGGAGGAGGAGGAGGGGGAGGAGGAGGAGGAGAGCAGCGGCACGGCAGCGCGGGCTCCCATTCAGGCTGCGGTACTCAATTCGTAAGTTGTGCAAGCCCTGACTCGCCGTAATCCTCGACTCTCCGTAATACGGTGCCTAGCGACTAGCGACTAGCGACACCCCTTCGTGCGGCGCCTCACGACACTCCTCAGGACGGTGCTTGGCGACAGTTCTTAAAACGGTGCTCGGCGACGCTCCTGAAATTGGCGCTTGGCGACTGTCCTTGAAACACTCCTTCCGCGGTGCTGGTGAGCGAAGGTCGCTGCGGTCGGAAATGCCGTATACGGTAGTGGTGTCGCTGCTGTTATTATATGTAGCGCTGTGGAGGCATTCGTCCGCCGCAATTATTTAGCCGGCGGATATAGATCACCGATCTTAGGGATTATGGATGAACTTTGATTTAATGCTGTGAATGATCTGTTTGATGACGAAGTGACGTGAATTCATCATCCGCCCTATGCCGCAGCAATTCTTTATTGACCTACTTCATTAAGTAAAGGCACCTGAAAGTAAAGGCGGTCGCTGAATCTATTACGCCGTAATAAAATATTCAATTGATATTAGAATGGATTACAAGAAAAAACCATGAGCACGGACAGGGAAAATTGGAGGGGAAACAAAAGGGCAAGAGTGACAAGAGGATCACGGAATTTCAATTCAGATCCGTTTATAAAAGAATACCTACAAGAAAACGCAGCATAAGCCACCAAGCAAAAAGAAGAAAAGAGGAAACAGCCTAAGCCCGTTTCAAGTTTTTCATTTTAATTAATCAGTAATACATTCGCCTCCCTCCCAGGGGATCCCCCCTTTCTTCTCTCCTTGGGGGCGCCTCCGCTGCGTCCCCTGCCCCCCCCCCTTTCCTCCCTTCCCGGTTCGGGGAGGCTGGGGGTTGTGGCTCTACCCCTTCTCGTGTGCCCGGCGCTGCCAACCCGGCCCCAATATTATCCCCGGTCAACGAGCCGTAAACATGCCCTTGCTCGAGCCTCTTTCTCCCTCCCCCATTGTTTGCCCCTCTCCCCTCCTCCATTTCTTTCTCGACCAGCGTCCTCTACCACCTCATGCCGTGGGTCGGCTGCCCAGCGAGCCCGCAATGCAGTCCGTGCATCGACCGCCCTACATCTTCATCACGCCTCCCATAAGCTAGCTAATGGCATCCATGGGCGCGGTGCTCTTATGATCTCATGCGCTCTTATGCTTCCCGCGCTAACGTTGCGCGTCTTGTCCGCCCCTCAGCTGTTTCTCCCCCCCTCCGTCCGCGGGTCATGGGCCTACTGTGTGGTCCGCGGTGTATGTAATATATATAGCAATTATGTAACCAAATGTAATAAGTTTTGGCAAAGATGATAAAATCTATTGCTGGCAATAGAAAAAGTTACAAAGCTATGGATCGGTCGAAGAATTTATATACGCATCATGCTGGTTGAGGATAGACGTGATACAAAAATATCTAAGGTGGTACGGATTGTTGTTGTGGACCATATCTTGGTTGGTTGTTTTCGAGTGTAACTAGTGCCGCCAGTATTGATACGCTGAGGTTGATGTCATGTTTACTATGCAGGAAACTAACCTCTCTGTAATACATGCAGGAAACTTACAAGTTAGCGCTCGACCGTGAACCGCCTAAGCCCAACCTCTTTTAAGAGTGTTGGGCCGTTGGGGGCTTTAATTCTCCCCCGGGGAGTGTGACGTGCGTGAGGGTTGTAGCTATCTGTCAGAGGTATGTGTGAGTGCGGTGAGTGGAGGTGCGGCGTGTGGTCGTGCGAGATTTGATACGGTATACGAGAAGGAGGTGATGTAGCCATTGGACAATGTACAAGTGGAGTTGTGCTAGGATGCGTGGCGTGTCGTGTCGTGTCGTGTTTTTGAGATGAGTTTGTCAAAAGGGTCAGTGCGGAGGGTGAAAAGGGAGGTGAGATTGGTAATGGTGGAAGAGTGAGGTGTACATGTGCGGCTCATGACTATGGGAAGAATGTCGACTTCGGTACATGGCCAGTATTGGCGAATGGCATTGGCGAAGGGGTGTATTTATCGCGCAGCGGGGGGTAATATGTAAATCTTGCCGGTGGGTACTATCGAGTAGGGAGCGAGGGGGTGTTGTGATCAAGGCCAAGTCGTATTGGAGGGAGGGAGTCGAGGGGTTTACACATACTTTTATGTATATGTCATAGTGAGCGAATTTTATATGTGCACTCAAGTGATTGGTGCGTAGCGATACACGCTATGTCGTCCGAAAAAGATTTGTCGGTGTAAGTAGCAAAGGTAGCGTCATATTCTTTTAAGATTGCACAAAAGAAAACATTAGACGAATTTTTCTTCGTTCGCCATGGCATTTGTGTGTACGACTTCAACATCAAATGGGCGCGGTTGAATAAGGAACGTAACTGTGTAAGAATCATCGAATTTTAGAGAAAATGTTTGCCAATCGATGATTAAACTGATTTTTTGAGGTAGGAAAGGCCAAGTACGCAATGAAAAGAAAGTTGAAGAGCAAGGAGTGGATCCGGCTAGGAAAACTAGGGTTCGAACCCACGAATCTGAGTAGATCCGAGATCTTGTGTGCACTATTCGTGCACATTTTGTGGTAGTTTCGGGGTTTAAATTAGGGCATATTTACTTGGAAGTATCCGAATCCACTTCGTGTTGACGATTTGTAATTATAAAAACACATGTTGTGGAAAAACCGGAAAAATCATGGCTAATGTACGAGAGTGAGATGCGAGCGTAACGCGGCCGTCGGCCATAACGATGCAAGTTTCATTAGGCATAGGCATGATAGGAATGTGATGGGTGTTGACGAATTTTTGATCGATAATAAAATTTTGAGCTGCACCAGAATCGAATAGAACTGTATGTGGGGGTGTCAAGTCGTAGTCCGGAAGGGTAGGTGCAAAAAGTAATGAATCATTATCGGTAATGAACTTTATGTACTGTTTTTCGGAAAGCAGACGTGGTTCTTGAGTTTTTTTGCATGAGTCCGTGTCGAATATTTCCTACCTTGTGTTTCGCAGAGCAGAGCTTAGATATGGGTGGAGCGGCCGGCGCCATCACATGATCACAAGCGGTGGCTTGGCCTTCCTCAAGGGTATGGTCAACAAGGTAAACATCGGCGGGCCATCGAGTTGGGCCCATAGGAGCGGAGGCGGTGGCTGATGTGGCAGTATGAAAACGATTAGTGCCGGCTGGGTATGTATGCTACATTAGAACCGTAGCCTGGATTTGCCGATGGCCGAGTGCCGGCGTGGGAGGATAATAATAGCCTGTGCGCCTGTCGGTGATTCTTGGCGTTGGCGTTCGAAATGTTGTAGAACTAGCACAGCATGCCCATCGAAAATCTGGTTAATATAAACCGTGTGTGAAAAGTAGAAGTGAAAGGTTTCTCGACAGACCATTAGTTAGGACAAACGTTGCTAAAAGCATAACTACATGCGTCAAGAGTGATGGGGCCGTAGGCAGTGTTTAGTTGAGTATATTGAAAAAGAGTCGATGGGAGACATTTTCCCCCCCGAGAGTAAGAGTTATTGAAATCAATATCAACTCGTCAATGAGGTCCGACGTGACAAGCTCCTCGCGCCCGTGCTCATAATTCTCCTCTGGATAACATGTATTCGGTCGCCCCCCCCCCCGATCGATCACCACCACATCCTTAGTGTTTGACGGGGGTTTAGTTTAACTTTATGATGTTGTGATATTGAAAAACACTCAGAATTGCACGGATTTCCTCTTGAAGCCATGGTCTTGGCGTGACTGCGGGTGCTACCGGTACTTTTTCTAACTTTGTTAAGGTAAGGTCTTGTAATGGAAAGAAAGGACTGGCCTGGGTGGCGGAGGGGCCGAAGCAATTAATGGAGGAAAGTACGATAGAATTACAATAGGAGTGAGGCGATTAGGGGTGCTACAATATTAATTGCTTCTCTACATTTAATTTCCACAAATAGTTTCTTTATTTGGATTTGGAACTTATTTGTAATAAGATGCTTTACCATTTTTTGTTCTCGCGATTGCGTCACGGTCCTATATACCCAAATATCTAGCATTTGGCTCATACGGTTGTGGCTCAACTAAACTCGATAATGTGCGACCAGGTGAAGTCAACCCCCCCTCTCTCTCTTTCCTCTCTCTCTCTCTCTCTCTTCCCTCCTCTCTCTCTCTCTCTCTCTCTCTCTCTCTCTCTCTCTCTCTCTCTCTCTCTCTCTCTCTCTCTCTCTCTCTCTCTCTCTCTCTCTCTCTCTCTCTCTCTCTCTCATTTACTCTTTCTATCTATTTCTCTCACTCTCTCTTTCTCTCTCCCTCTCTCTCTTCCTCTCTCTCCCTCTCTCTCTCCCCCTCTATCTCTCTCTCTCTCTCTCTCTCTCTCTCTCTCTCTCTCTCTCTCTCTCTCTCTCTCTCTCTCTCCCTCTCATTTACTCTTTCTATCTCTTTCTCTCACTCTCTCTCTCTCTCTCTCTCTCTCCCCCCCCCCTCTCTCTCTCTCTCTCTCTCTCTCTCTCTCTCTCTCTCTCTCTCTCTCTATTTCTCTCTCTCTCTCTCTCTCCCCCCTCTCTCTCTCTCTCTCTCTCTCTCTCTCTCTCTCTCTCTCTCTCTCTCTCTCTCTCTCTCTTTGCATGTCTTCATCTATATATTTATCTCTACTTCCGTCGTCCTTCCTCTCCACACTTTTCCTTTCCCCTCCCCGTTTTGTCCACCCCCCGTCTCCCTCACCTCATGTTTTCCCTTCCCCCTAACTTTCACTCCCTTTCTCTCCTTCCTTCTACCCCCCATGTATCTCCCTTCCTCCCTATCTTTCTTATCCCTTCCTTTCTTTCTCTCTTCTTGCCCCCCCCCCCATGTCCCTTTCTCCTTCTCTCCCCTCCCTCTCACCCCGCGCTCCCTCTCTCTTTTCCCCCAGACCCCTTTCTTTCCCATCTCTCCCTCCATTTCCTTTCCTCTCCCCTTGCTCTCTCTCACCCCTTCTGATCACTCCCACTTGCTCTTCTCCCCCCTCCTTTATCTCTACCCTTCTCTCCACCATTACATGTCCCCTTCTCTACCCTCTTTCCCACCACTCCATCTTTTTGTCGTAGATTGTGGTATGTGGCCACATATGTCAACTATGCTTTTTCGGTGCGCCGGTAAAGCGCACGCCTAATACGCAGAAGGTCGCGGGGTCGATGCCCGGTGAGGTCGATCATTGTATGTAGGCGTGTCACGGTCCGAGAAGAACCCCCGCCTTCCACATTGGTTTCGGAGCCGGGCTGCGGTCCGGGGAGACTCCGGGGGGGGGCGTGGTAGTGTCGTAGATTGATACATATCTGGATTGTGGCCATATATGTCAACTATGCTTTTTCGGTGCGCCGGTAAAGCGCACGCCTAATACGCAGAAGGTCGTGGGGTCGATGCCCGGTGAGGTCGATCATTGTATGTAGGCGTGTCACGGTCCGAGAAGAACCCCCACCTTCCACATTTTTCTTACTCTTTCCTCCCCCCCCCCCCCCCGTCATCTCTTTCTCACCCCTTCCTTTCTTTCTTTTTCTCTCCCTTCTCTCCCCGTCCCCTCTCCCCTTCTCTCTCTTCCTATCTTCCTTCTTCTCCCCCCTAGCCCCTCATCATTCCTCTGTCACAAACTTTCTCATTCTCTTTCCCTCTCCCTCCCCCTCTCCCTACTCTCCCTCTCCCCTTCCCTCCACTTCGCCAGCTAAGGCTAGGGATCAAGTGAATTTTGTCGATGTTGATGGTAATGATACTTTGCAACGTCGATGTTGATGGTATTGATATCTTGGATAGTCGATGTTGATGGTGTTGATAGTTTGGGATGCTGACATCGATGGCAAATTAAGCCGATATTATCGCTGATGTATCGATATTTGGGACGATATATCGATACATCGGGCTTAGATAATCAATATTTTGCAATTGCTTTGATAATTGATGGCATTGATGCGAGCGCTACTGCCATCGTGTCGATGTCGATGTCGCAACCAATCACATCGATGGCACTATCACCAGGTGATGATGATACTATTGACGATGCATCGATGGCTGCTCCCTAGCCTTATCGCCAGCGCGCGCCCTGCAGTCATTAGCGTGCTTGTTGGGTTTTGCATTCACAGGGTACAAGCACCTTTAGGTCGGCGGCAGGTACCTGCTACCTGTAGTGGCGGTTACTATTTGTACCTACAGGTTACTATTCTGTACTCTGTACTCTGTAATTGTAAACAACGCTATAAATAAACATATAAATAATCTACTATCGCTATCTATTGGCGGGGCGTCGTCGCGGTCGTTCTTCCAGAGTTAAACCAAGTATTAAGGTCGGTAGATATTGGCGCGTTTTGTAACGGCCAGAAGCATACGTGGTTTTTACCCTCCTGTATATTTTACACTTGCTGCCCACGCGCGGCGCGTCACGCACACCGACGCGCGATTCTTGCCAATATACAGCTCTTCATACTGTTTTACAAGGACCCAAGTGCGGAGGCAGCACATAGGTTGCTAGGAACTCAACCACAGTCACAGCATCAGAAGTCGCAGCCCAACAAATTTGTAATCGAAGCACTTTTTAAGAACTTGGCTGTGTCGACATCCTTCCAATTCGAGACCAGGCACTTTACAAAGGACTCTCCGGGACGCGGGCTTAGCAGTCGTCACGACGCGCCGTGGAGACAACTTACTCGGCAACAAGAGGGACCCAACCGGTAATTATCTATGAACTCGCCCACCTCCCGTTTCTGAATATTTCAGGTCGGATACCTACACAGGTGTCCTCCGCAGATGAGCACAAAGCACCTCAGTCCCTCGGGACATATCAGATCCGCGTCTGGGAAATGTCGGAAGGGAACGAAGTCTCCGGCTTTATTCCGCTGTACTTGCGTAATATGAATAACTGCACGGCGGTTCAAATAAACGTCTTACGTACAGTTTCGAATAACTAACTCAAAACGGATAAAGTATCGAAACCACGAGTTGACGCCAGGATGCCTTGCCGGCTAATAAGGGCTTTCATTCAAGCTCGCTCTTTCCTTCCTCCGGTTGCCTGGTAGTGTGGTACAGGAGACAAACAGCTTTATGGCCAGGAGCAAAAAATAGCCGTGTGTTCGAGCAGAACAAATTTACCGCGGTCGTTCGGTCGTTCGGTCATCTCCGTCCAGTTGAAAGATCTTGAAAGTACCCAATGGTGCTGGGTACGCGTGTGCTACATAGTGTACCGCGTGAGTGCTCAACCCGCTAAATGTGCATTCCTCTACCTTTGTCATACAACGATAAGTAAACAACGCAATACTGCACGCTGCTGGCGGTTTCGCTACTCTATAGGCACAGTGAGCAGTCAAAGTGGCATACTGACATTTTACGCCACAATCCGGACCTACTTCGCTGCTTCCTATTGTTGGCGCGGCCTGCAAACCGTCTATAACGGGTCAATACTTGCTTAGCTCCGCACTGCAAGCAAAAGTCAGGTCGTGTGTTCAAGGTGGCCCTGCTTGCGGCAGTACCTACCTAGTCGGTGGCCAGCTGACGAGTTGAATGGCTGAACAAGAATCTTTATTCTGGTCGAATTTTCAGGCCGTTCAGCGGAACATTTTGCAGTCAGGGTACGGGTACGTTCACTGGTCATCCCATTACTGTCAATTCACTGCGGCTCTTATTAGCTCTCACTAGCTCTTTCCACCCAAATATTAAATCACGCGCGCTCCGGCGGCGCTAGTTTAAAGGACGGCGACAAGCAGAATTCCAGAAAACGACGAGCAAGAAACTTTACGTGTCCAGTTTGCATATTTACAGCTTGCGTACAGGAGGGTTCGCCATCGTTCGTCTCGGCGGGAAAGGGGAGCAGTTCCGAGAATTTAGGACCTCGTCGCTAACTCATTTATTTTTTCGCCCGAGCTCGAACCTGGCGGCTATCGAGTATCGATGAGCAGTCGCAAAGTCACACAAATACGCGACAGCGCTAGAGACACTTCCCCAGCCGCTCTATCTACCAGCAGCCCACAACATGTCGGCGCTATGCCATGCCGTATACGATTTATTGAACATATCGTGCTTAGATTTGAAATGTACTACGGATGCTTGCCCAATATACGGTAATATCGCTAATCATATTGGGCAAGTAGCATTTTTCTGAATAATAACTGGAAAGACGGACGAAAGAACACTATCACGACGACATAATTTTGCTTACAAATTGTGCATATTCCTTCACACCCCCCGCGCTGCTCTACTCGTCAGTGCAACACATACATAGCGACACTGGCGAACTGGCGCTAACGATGCCAGGGGAGAGGCGGACCTGTTAGTTCTTAAAGCTGCGAATATACACGGATTCCACGCGGTGCACTTCAAAGCTCGCCCTCTAATGCCGCCTTCGCCCTCGACATATGATCATATTTTCCCGCGGTATTTCAGAGTCATCTATTACAAATGAAAGCCCCGAGCGCGTAGAGGGGTTTTTAGGGTTTTTCATTTCAGATGATGTTCTTATTCCCTCCCCCCCCCCCCCCCCCCCTCAAAAAATGCAAACTTAGCACTGAATAATCGACTATAGCCGCCATTGAGCGCACTTGCCAGCGTGATATTTTTAATCTTGCATTTGAAGTTTTAGTTAGAAATTTCCCATCATTAATTCGACCTCTAAGTCAGTAGAGCCTGGTGTTTATGGGCTGCATTCGACTTGGTGTGTCGGCACCCATTCTGTAAACAATTCTAATTCAACATTCGACATGATATAGCGAATGTATAGCGAAGTACACGGTAATTCAGCATTCGCGAAACGTATGCATCACTGGCGGTTTGTTTCTGTTCACATACTGACGAGCAGTTGTATTCAAGCTCCAGAACAATCGATTGCAAGAAAAGAGGTGACGCTCACCATTACAAGGTTGTATTCATACAAATATTTTGCGTTATTCCGCAGACAGGAAAACAAGCAAGCTCGTCGTTCACGTCGGACTTGATGTGTCAGTGTATATCGTCTCACTTGTTGCGATACTTCATTTATGTTGTTATCTAAAACATTCAAAACTTCTTATCGTTTGTGGACTCTCAGAAGTTGCAGACCGATGATATCTAATAACATAAAGCGCTGTAGTTTTCTGTGATGGTTTTTTGTGGCTGTCTCCGATTTGATGTGTATTTAACATTGTAACTGCATGTCCGTCCATTTTACAAAATGCTTTAGTGCCGAAACTCGTGTCAGTTATCGAAATTACATAGGGGTAAAGCGTTTATTTGTTCTTCGCCTAGGGAGAGGGGGTATTCGTAATTTGAACTGCTTAGACGTCTACAAGTAGTCTCTATGCCACGGGATGGTTACAGAAACACGCGCGATAGTAGAACACGCCGTTTGCAACATAAAAACGCCGCAACATAATTTTTTTTCATCAATGCCTTGTTTCCACGACACTGCTTTCAATCTTACCCCCCCCCCCCCCCCCCACCACCACCACCAGCGTCATTTTTCCTGTAGAATTTCCTCGGAAAATGTAAGGATCAAGTCTAGCAAAAACACACCTTTCTATATGCAAGAAACTCTGCTTGCGTAAGTTCTCCTATGTATGCGGATTTGTGGCGCCCACTATAGAAAAATAATACTATTTTAATATCAATTTTCGAAAATGCATCGCCAACATGTACAATCCAAGCCATGATGTATTTTTTGCGCGGATACACGTAAAGGCGAACGACCGAATAAGATAAAATGGGAGAAAGAACGCCATTACAAAAACAGCGCTAAATCAGCAAAATGTTAACATGCTTACTATCATTTCGATCATACTTAGTAGCTGCAGAAACATAATCCCATTTATAGTTTAACCGACTCGAAATAAAACGATTGACCAGCATGGCTCGTTCGTATGCTCCAATACGCGGTGCAGCGGCGTGGTTTCCATTCCGCATGCTGCTCGAGTACAATGTCTAGAAGCATACGAATACAATTTGCGGGAGGATGGCCGCCAGTGCATTGGCAAGCGCGTGAATAAATTAGCACGGCTGACCTTGATTTGATTATACACATGTTACAGGGTGTGCTGCACTTCACTCTCCAAGGGTCCAAAAATAAATTGTTCTTACTACCATTGCCAATGAAGGGCTGGTGAATGGGTGGAGTATAGTAATATTGCCCTGGCTGGGCCTTGTCCGTAAACAATTGGTGCAACTGCGATACCCGTAAAATCAACAAGACACAAAATGACGCACCAACTGTCTAAGGGCTACTAAGAGCGGTGGAATAACGGTCATGTAGTTTCTAGAGGTACTTCAGATTATATTACAATCCGCTTTGATTGCGGTTCAAAACCTCAACACGGACATCAATTAGGCGATTTTCGACAATTTTGAACGGTGATATGCATCAAATTGTAAGAAGGCAAAAGTCACAAAGCCCACAAAGCCGAAACTATAGTCATGCCAATTGGAAGGCGGGCGGATAAACTAACTCGAATCCGGTTGTTAACATATGTGATGCCAATTCAATGCGCTTTTACTTGACTTTGATATCGCTCTTAAGTACGATTTGTCTTTAACACGCTCTAGTCCTGCCCTCCAACAGGATATGTAAGGCTTTGTGAAAACCTCTGTAGATGTGCTGAGTCGTTTTCTGTGCCATTTACTCTATAGAACTCAACACTCGACATCAAATACTATTGCGCGACATCAAATAATCATTAAAAAAAGAAATCATAATTATTGGTTAAAAAATGTATATGAAGTATCAGAAACATCTTAGGTTTTTTGTATAGTACGTAGTAAATTTCTCCCTAATTCAATAGTATACAGTAGTCCAGGTGCTGGGCGATAAAGGTACTTCGAGTATCTCGTCGATACGTACTATGCAAATGTAGATATGTGTCATTAAAATCATTCAAGATCGTGTTTCCAGAATAAAGACATTCAATAAGAAGAATGAGAATACAAGAAAGCAGATGCTATGTACAAGTGCGATCGGGCGTACACAAGCTGATCGACGTATTTTGTTAATGGTCGGCGTTTTGAAAGGCTTTCGTCTTTCAAACAAGTGTCGCTTCCTCCCCTCCCAAATAAGTTGCACTCGTGGATATACTAAACATGCTGGATATGAAACAGTAATGATATGTCATTGGCTGAATAACGTCAATTGTGGATCGATATAATCGATATGTGACGTATTTGACGTGATGATGCCGCTTTCTTAAGAAACGGAAATCGCGGGCATTCCATTCACTCACAACACATGTTATTTCTTTGTCTACGCCGCAAGAAGAATGCTTTAGCAATATCATTCTTTGTAGATATAGACTGCTATTTGGTGCTTTAGTTAATGTCATCGGTCTGATAGACTCCCCAATGCAGTAGGGAAGCCATATTCCACCACCAAGGGTATAAGCATGGAGTTGCTTTTCTTGTAAGACATCAAATTTGAGTAATTGTAAATATTCAAATGCCTACAGCTCGTTGCGGTGCTCACACTATCGGCCGAGTATAGCTTTTACCGATCGGCCAAATATATCAAGTACTTGAATAGCGTCTGCCAAATACTGTGGCCAATTGTATTTCGTGCAATGGTCACTAAAGATATTTCTTAAATATTTTGGAATGCTTAATAACTATCATCGCTAAGCTTGTGGTGTGAATGGCACTGTTAAGCTCATCGTTATCTTAGACATGAAGAAACTATAGCAGGAATTCCGATGCTCTTTCTTTATTGAGCGTAGTGTATAGGTTTAATGTAAAGACTGAAAAAATACGAATAATTTGCAAATATGGCATGCATTATTGTATTGCACTTTTAGTCCAGTGATTTGTGCTTGTGGCAACACCGGGCATCATAATCTATACTTGATCCGATTTCGATATATACTTTTACATTAGCCATTCATAACGAGTGTTGTTTCAACGATTAGAACACTAGTTGGCGTTCGCCGCCTTTTCTCCCCATGCACGCAATCAAAGTATTCGGCGCATGCTACCCTAATTGCCTGCTCCACGAACACCGTTTGTTTGTGAGTAAGCTTGCGTCAAACGTGGAAGCGTCCTTTGGAGAGCGGACACGATAACTTGAATGGCAAGGGCGCTACATATGCCGCGCCCCTAATCATTTTCTCTTGTCAGGCACTTTGTTCAATTACTTTCAATTTTTTGGGGAACCGTTCTTTATTGTTGTAGTATTGCTTGTAGTTTTTAAAGTTATCATCGTTCTTCCGTCTTCGAACCGGTTGCTTGGGAATAGTTCAGCAAATAGTATCTCATAATTTGTTCTTTATGGGGATTTTCTACCGTGGACTTTCAACACGTTATACTTACCGACTATCAACAAGAATGCCACAGTCACGGTCGCTTGAGGCTATCAAAACGATATAGGAAGGGAGACAACGTTTACCTCTTAACGATATAGTGGGCTTTTCATATCGCTTTGGCTTAGATGCCGAAACTGGAGAAGGAAAGGGTCAATTGCCCATTAGAAGGCGATGTTTACCGAATTCTGTTTTGAAAATGAACATCGTATCTTTGACAAAGCAAAAAATCCGACCGGCCGTCAACAACAGCTAAAGACATATGTAGTCGATATCATAATACATAAGGCATATCCTATCTACTAGTGCGCCCTTTCGTTGTTCACCTACAAATAAGTTCATATGGACATCCCAATCCCTGAATTTCAACTACATCTTGAGTTGTTCATTCTTTCTTCTTTAATGTGAATAGTTTTGGCACGCCACACACGCTACATCTGAAATATCAAAATATGTAGAATCCTAGGTAGCCAAGTATCGATACAAGCAACTTGAACAATGTATTCGATATGATGAAATTACCGCAAGCAACTCGCGTTTAAACGATACCAACGTCGATTTTCATCCCTTCCCCTGTCCTCGTCAGGTTCTCTTCGCCCCTCGGCGGATTTATGCACTGGCGATGATGGTCGAGCGATTGAGTTTCTAATTGTGGCGGCCCTCCTCGAAAACCAATGCAATACGACTTGCCCCCCAAATGTAGAATACTACTGCAAAAACTATGGATGCGAATATACATCTCATCTTTCGCGGATGGTGGCTAAGTTCATCTAAGAACCGGCCTTAAACTGTGTACAGGTGAGAGACAAGCAGGGAGGGAAACCCTGACTACCCGGGACTTACACTTATGCGAATATACAGCAATTGATAATAAAAGCAACAGCAGTTCAACGTGGTGTAGGGTTTCAGGATTTTATTGGAAGATAGGGTTATTCGTAATTACAAATAATGCGTGTAATTATTAAAAACCAGTCAGACTGCACCGGATTGATATGACGCGAGTGCAGCAGTGACATCCCGTATTTTTGCTGTCTAAATTAATACAGGATGCCTAAATTAATTTAAATTTGTTTTACGGATTTATTCTTAATACGGAAGATTGTCGACCATTTATCGCTGCTGATATTGTTGAAATATCAAATATCGAAATATGGCGGGCGGTTTTCTTCCCTTGCACGTGCGCTGCCTAAATAAGAACCAGAGGCTGCGGGGCCACCACAAACAGCGGATAATTCGCTGTGGTACCAAAGCTCGCGGTATGGAGACACCTGTAGTATCCTCATTTAATGCGGGTCACATCATCACGTCAGCGAGTTCGGTGCTCAAAGGCGCATGGCACTGGTCGCCTCATCAGTCTGGCCCCTCTCTCCCCGCTCTCGACCTTCCCGCCAGCTTATCTCATGGCCTTTACAACTGCGCCCCGAATGTCACCGGCGTAACGGCTGTCGCTTCCCGGTAGCGTTTAACGTGGGCGCCCCCGGCCCCGGAAACGAAGTACGATCCCTCCGCAGCGCCTCTAGTTATATGAGCAGCGCCGGCGACAGCTGGCTGTCGTTTTTTTTCCCTTTTTCCTCGGCTGCCCCAAGCAGAGACGACAGCCGCGCAGAAGCCACTCCACGCCTGTAAATTTTCTTACCAATTTACCAGTATTGAATCTCCGCATTTGGGATCTATCCCTATGTGAGGAGTGGTGTGGAAGAGGCACGGCTCGCTGAAGGGTTGAAGCTCGTGGCGCGTGTTGATCCCTAACTGGCTTTGTTGAGAGTAAAAGTACTACCAGGTACTGCCCAATAACTTACCGTATTCTGTAGATTCCAAATAAATAATGTAAGTCGTCATGTCGTGAAAGCTACATCACAGACAACCACCGGAGTGAAACCAACGTAGCAGAGGTCCGAGTGCTCGAGACGTCGCACCGGCTCACCTGCAGGCAGTTAAACCTCTCACCCTGAATGAGAGTCAGCAAGTATTATTAGTTTGGCATCGCGGTCGTAGTGCGGGCGATCCCGACCGCAGCCGTTGATCGCGGAGTGTGGTGGAAACGGCCAGCTGTCACCGGCGGCGCCCTCCGCGCGCTTTGACGTCCGTCTGCCTCCCTCGCCGACCTCCCTTCTCCACGCAGGCGCGAACGAGAAAATTGACAACGGTTTCGAAAGGCGCAGCGACGTGGGCATGGCGCAGGGCGCCGTCCAGCGGTGCTGAGACGCCCGCTGTACTTATCGCAGTCGTGCTTCGCCGTCCGTTCCAGGTGGACACCGCCGCCCGACCCGCTTCTCAGTAAGTAGCACCGCTACGTGCTATACACTTTCAGAGCCTTACATTCTCTGAATTTTTCTGGGGGGGGGGCGGCGGCTGTAGGTAGATCTGAGGAGCAGGGAGTGGCCGGTATGGCGGACGATATGGACCAGCGGGAGGACTTGCTGGGGCGGGGGCAGCAGCGGCCCTCGACTTACCTCTCCCAACAACGCCAACCCCCAGCCGCAGCCCAGCAGCAGCTGCAGCAGTGGATGAGTGGTAGCAGCACAGGGGCGGTGCGTGGGATGACTGCCTCTGCCAGCTTTCCCGTTTTGCCTAGTGGTGCTGGCAGCGGCTGCTTTAGTGGAGAGGCAGTAGCGGCTGCAAGTGCGCCTTGCAGTCCTGCCGCCGCTGCGTTCTCCCCGGCTGTCCCGTCCCGGACGCGAGCACCCGTGACCTCCATCAGCCCCATGAGCAAGGCGATGCAGGCCAAACGAGCCAAGGGACACAGACGGTATGTGTGTGGCGATGGATCTAGTCCACTTTCACATAGTTTCACACCCTCACACCATCAGCACACATGCCATCAGAACCTCCTCCAATAGGAACCACATGACCCTCATTGCATCAACAAACTTTGCGACGCTCTGAAGGTCTGATGCCTGTACGGTTAGTGTCAATTAAAGGAGCACAATTTAAGAGGAGGAGCACAATTAAAGAAGGCTGCATGTGTGTGGATATTTTGCAGAGCTGCGAGTGATACCACATCCATGCGGGACGTGAATTTTGCTCATTTTGTGAAGGTGAGTCCTCTTGTCTCACGGGCCTGGGTATGGCACTCATACAGGTCAAGCTGCAGGGTGGTCTTTGCTGGTGTTCATAGTTTTGCTGCCAATGCGATGTGTGTATAGACGGAAACAGAGCTATTTTCGCTGGACAACGATCAGCAGCGCACGTTTCGCAGCCTTCAGCCAACTGCAGAGGAAAAGGTGGGAACTGATCCTCTACGAGTGTATGACCTCGTGGCGATTATGTTACAATCTTGACATGCAGCTGTGTCTGGGCTTTGCTTACAAGTTCATTCCATACTCTCAGCCGTGTCTCACTCGCTGTTCCACTGAAAGCACGTGTCCACTCTTGCCCTGCAGCCCCATGAGGTGGCTATGGCGGGATCGTCAGGGTCAGGCCGGCATTCCCCTCCGCTCTGCTCTACTGGAGAGGTCGATATCATTGACGAGGTCAACGAGCTGCTTAGTTTTGGGAAACAGATGGCTCCCACGCGCAAGCCTGCTGCAAAGTGAGCCGCCCATCTGCACCGACCACCTGACCTTCTGATTGTCATTTAGCAGGAGAGGGCATCTTTCTGTCTTGTGCTTGTCTGAACCCCTCGTGCCCGCCTCCATCTCGCCGCACAGTTCCAGCGGGCTCTCTGTGGGTGAGCTGGCTCACATAGATCCAAAGCGTGCGAAGCGCATCCTCGCCAACCGACAGAGTGCTGCGCGTTCAAAGGAACGCAAGCTGCTGTACATCACGGAACTGGAAGGCAAGGTCATAAAGCTGAAAGGGGAGCTCAACTCCCTGCGCAGGGAGTACAAGAAGCTGCACAGTGAAACTGACAGAATGTCAACTGAAAACCAGACGCTCGAGCAGGAGGTACTTCCTCGCCGCAGTCACTGTCTGTCGAGCTTTCTTTATTTATCTGCCTGCTGGCCTGGTCTGAGTGACCAAGCGCGATGCGTTGATTCTTTGCGCTGCTGTCCACATGCGTGTGCAGCTGGCGTCCTTGGAAGATAGCAAGTCACGCCAGGACGCGGCGTATCATTCGCTGGCGGGACAGTTGTCGGATCTGGAGGTGATGGGGATGCAGGGCTTCCCAGTGCAGCAGCCGAGGGCCATGCAGCATATGATTCAGCAACCCCAGCAGCAGCAGCAACCACCGCAGCAATCACAGCAGCAGCAGCAGCAGCAATTGTTATGGAGTGGCAATCAGTCAGCGCTGGCAATGCCCACTCAGGTGCACATACACCCCTCTCGCTTAACTTACTGCGCTGTAGCCGCAGTGATGGCAGGTTTTCGTTGCGATATTCATTGCTTACCTACAATTATTCCGGATGGTGCGATTTAATCGAGTGACGGCTCTTTTTGGTGTGACAGGCGATACCGGTAGCGCCCGTGGGAGGTGGCATCACCATCCAGTTGCCGAATGGCAGCCAGATTCAGATCCCGCAGGGATCGGTGGTGCGCACGGCTGACGGGACGCTGCTTATTTCGGGCGGCAGTCAAGAAGGGGTCTCTAGCCCGCTTCCCTTGCATGTACGTCTATCCCCTCGCCCGCATTCATTGGCAGCAGTACTGTGTGTGCGTGTGTGTGTGCGTGTGATTAATAGCATGCCAGCGGCCGAAAGTCCCACTAACTATTCTTCAATGTGCTGAAACGTTGCGTACTTCGTTCCAGGGACTGTCTGCAATGGGCACGGCGGGTCAGGAGCGACACGTGTGTGCCTCTGGGTCTCAGCAGCGTGCTCCAGGTGGCCCCATGTTCCCTGTGTAGCTGCTCCCCGCATGCGTATCGTGCAGTTACATGGGAAAATGCGCCACCTTTTTGTTGGTGTGGACGCTGAGCAATGAGCTGCGCAGCAGGGCTGGTGGCCTCTGCTAGCAACAGCAGCCTGGCAGACGTCACATCCCGGACGGTCAATCGCCCGGTGTCGCCAGTCGCGCTCCAGGGTGCCACTCTGTCGCCGGAGGGTGCCCCGATCGCGTTTCAGCAGGTCAGTACCTCTTTAACTCCTTTTCACAATCCTCAACCTGCCCCCGGTGTGACTCTCTCTTCCTTTTGCGATGACCTGCCGGGTGAGCGTGTAGTTGATAGCCAAGTCGACATGTTTTTGTCGCGTAGGGGCGGTTTTGGACGTGCGGCGGCAGCGGGAGCTCTGAGGCCAGGGCAGGGCAGCAGGATGAGCAAGCAGGGGGGCCGGCGAGTCTAGTAGCCACGTCCGGTGGCAACTCTGCCTCTACCGTTGGGGCACTCAGTGGGCAGGGAAGCCTCCGGGAGGGTTTGCTTCGGCTGAGCAGCGTGGACGTTTTCAGCGGGGGGGCGCTCGACGGGCTGGACATGGATGACTCGTGGCTCAGGTCACTCCAGGAGAAGGTGAGGCATGTGAGAGGAGGGTGGGGGGTGCGCAAAGGGTCAACTGTCACCACCTCACTTGTCCTATACCTCACCTGTCTCATAATGTGACGTTGTGCTGATGCGCAGTCTGTGACCGATGGAACCGGCAACCTGATGGACTAGAGTGGCTACAAAATATAGGCGCGGCTTCCTTACATTTTGATTGGGCTTGGCAGTGCCTCTCCGTCCCCGACTCTTTCAATCCGACGACTTGGATTCGTTTTTAGCCGACACGCAATAGAGCCCAACTAAGTCTGGGATGTCGCGCCACGAAGCGCAAGCTGCCAGCGTATGACCGTCATCGCTCAACGCTTCCGCAGCTGAAGCAGCCACAAGACCATTCTTAGCGCGTAGCCACCGCCGCTGAATAGGCGCAGGACTGGCCTCCCGTGTCGTGTATGCTCATGTGCTGCCTCAGCTGAGGGCAGGAACCCATTTTCTGCCAATGTATCCAACGCCTTTTTTGTCCTCTGCCGAGTAACGCATATTCCCCATCTATCGATTGCATCTCCATGAGATATATAAATCTATGTGCTTTGCTCCGTGTGCCGTGCCATACTAGCTATCACACACGTCAATTGTGCTGGAGGCGTGTTGCTCAGACGCTCACTTGTGATGACACTCTTACCGTGTCATCGTCCCACTGTGGATACTGTCAGGTTGTAGCGTATGTGTTGGGTGTATAGCATGGTGTGAAGGGTGTCTAGCTTCTACTCCGTACTGAAGTATTCTCAAACAGGCAGCAACGTAGAGAGGGTGCGTAGTCACATCGGATGCGTGCTGTTGCTTGATGGACTATCTTACTTAGTCCACAACATTTTGATTTGGTTGCTTTGACATTGTTTTGAAGGCGGACCTTTTACTTTAAATATTTTCATAGCACAGCTACTACGAATGGAAGATGAGTATTTTTGAAATGGAGTGGGATCTGTTAGACGAGACTATAACATAACATTGCCAGTCCCAAGAGGCCATAATACAACAGCGCGAAAGGAACGGAAAACGAGTGGATGATGTAAGGTTCCGCGATGACGTGTATGTGAGGATTGCAGCTTTTGCAAGAGCAAACTGGGAGTTTTCTGAGTGCAGTGGGTGTAAGTATTACGAACTTGTGTTGTATTGCGCACTCGAACGGAGCGACAGAAAAAAAACGGTTTTCTAGGCGCGGAGCACCATGCCTTCTTCAGGCAAGAGCTACCTATGGGTCGGTCGGCATTCTCTCGAGTAACACTGAATGTCAATCTTGCCTTCGTGCTGCAATGGGCTACCCCCGCCTGGCCTTCTGCCTTATCTTCATGTTTGTCCTCCCGGCGCTCCTCTTCGCAACACCGGACGATGATGACACGGCGGGCCCATCGGGGCACGCCCCGGCCCCTCCGGTAACGACATTATCGGAGCGTTGCCTCGCCGGCTTGGAATCACACATTCAAGCCGCTGCCAGTACGCTTTCGCTTATCCAGAAGGTAGAAGCGTTTCAATAACAAGAAAGACAACCCATGAGCTCCTGGTGTTGTGGAAGTGAAGCCAGACTTGGACGCAACTAGGAGCCACATCCACGGGTTGGAGGCACGCTTGGACACGCATACTGGGGTTAATTACGTTGATCCGGTAGGGGCGACCTTATGAAAATCAAAATGAAAATGATTTGCAACAATACCATCAAGCTGGACCGTCTGCTATGAAACGGCTATCAACACTCTCCCATTTATGACACTAAAGAGCAAAGATTGGGCCGGGTACTTCTCGAAAAGGTACACCTATCGACACACCTTCTGCAATGTGTGCCGACGCTCCTCGGAGGTTAGAAATTGTAAGCAACCGCAGTGTTTGCCACAGTACTCCCGCCTTCGAATAAGTAACAGCAGAAATAATTTTATATTATAATAAAAAAACTCAGATCTAGAAAAATTAAGACACTTGTCGAGAATGCAAAATGAAACTGCTGCTGCTCAACCTTCACGATGCACGGCCCCCTCCCGCATCGGGGGTGCCGACCGGCCTAGGCATGTCGGCGTTCGAGAGGGTGAACTATTATCGCTATTGGCGTCGCGCCGTCCCCCCCTGGGGTCAGCTCGACGCCATCATGCTAGTCGGCACGCAGCGACCGCCCTTCCCCGGCGCCACTTCCCAGCGGCCCGCCGCCACCTCCAACACCATGCACCCACCGATGATTCGCCCGTACCCTCTTCGCCAAAAAAATATTGCACAGATCCTGCCCCCACCTCCTTATCGGGTGAGTATATGTCAGTATTCAGTCGCGGAAAAGCATATCGGACACGCCGAGCGGGAGATCTTAGTAATGGTCCACGGATATTTTGTTTTCCAAAACCCTCCGCACATGGCTTCCCGACATTTGTTGATCGCGCGGATCGTAGCGGCCGGTACCTCGTTTAGCCCTCTGCCGTGCTAAGCACGGCATGGCTACATGGTTACTAGCGCCCACCGCGTGGAGGTAGAGGAAGGTGCCGACGGCCATGCGAGCGCACCCCTCTCCATAGCCGCCGCCGCTGCGCCGGCGGCGGGCGACGAGGCGACCTTAGCTAGCGCTCTACACCAGCCGGCATACGAACATGTCGCGTCCAGCTCGGCCACGCAATATTCCTACGGGTGGAAAAATTCTTATGTTGGTATCTTAAAAGGCCTAGTTATCCTCTGTTGGCGGATGTCGCAATAATGGTACCTTTATTATATTTACAATCGGTCGTTGTTACAAATACCTCATTTTCTGCAATTGGAACATCTTCTTCGACTATTTTTTCCCAGAAAATAATTATTTTCAACCATCTTCCGACTCTTTCACCACTAACTAATTTTGTAATTAAAGCAACTAAACGCAGAATTGGCACGATCCCTGCTAGATGTAAAATGCTTTTCCATTGGAGGGGCGTCTTAGCTTTCGCTTCCATGTACGCTCTACTTGGTAGTAACATGGTGGTCGTTGTCAAGTGCTCCATCGGATTTGGTGCTATATGTCAAGTTGATGACGCGGCTAGCCTGGTCCGGTCAGATATCAAGTTCGTGCTGAATGGATCCCTAGTCGTGTAATGTAGAGAACGTAAGAGCGACCGTGTGGCGGTTAGCCTCTGAAAGCTAAACGCTAGCACAAATCTGTTCTAGTCTGTCTAGTTCTGTTGTTGCAAGATGGCAAATGATGTTGTCGAGAGGCAAAAGATGTTTCACTGCTGTACTTAGGCAGTAGATGTTGTAAGTGAACAAAGGAATTGTTAAAAGGTTCTGTCACCTCCCTCTACTGCACTGGGCTTAAATAGGTTTCAGCCCAGACTAGTTATGCCTGCAAGCTTCGCTTACGTGTCAGGCGTTGGTGTTGTTCAACCGTCGTCATCTGTCCTCGAGACACGGCTTGCCTAGCATTGGGTTTCACGACGCGGCTCCTTCTGCATTGAAGAGCTCGTTGTGGCGCGTCATCTGGCTAGTTAGATTAATTATGCATATCTGTACGTACCGGGAGGTACTGGTCGTACTGTAGCATCAGCACCCTTAATATTGCAGTAGCGACGTACCCACGAGTATACGTCCATCCTGTGGAAAAGCACGAATTGGTATCCGTAACGAGTACATGTACAATGTCATGCAATGTACTGTTGCAGGACTGTACTCGTCACACTCGTACCCTCCCCCTCTTGACAGATCAATGAGGCCGCCGCGAGGCAGACCTCCGTGGTTCTTGGCTCCTTTACTGAAGCAGTTACTGGGACTCAGGAATGCGCGCTGGGTGAGCGTGCATGAAGTCATTGTACGCCTGAGTCTTGGCGAACTTGCGCCATTGGGGCGTCTCCAAGAATTCTTGTAACGCAATTGTTCGATGCACCTCGTTCAACCGGTGCCAGACAGGTGGAATGTCGTCATCACTGAAGTGCGTCATGAAGAGCGAATATTTGCCTCGTCGCCCAGGTAGCGACTTGATGGACACAGCAGAGATGTGTGAGACGTCGAACTCCTCGTCGTCTCCTTCAGGTACAGTTACCGGGACAGCTGGTCGTAGCGGAGCGGTAGAGCAGGGTCGTAAATTGTTAACATGGAACACAGGATGTAAGCGTACTGTCGCTGGTAGTTTCAATCTGTAACTGTGTTTTCCAATCTGCTCCTCCACTGGAAAAGGGCCAAGCTGTTTGTCTCTGAGTTTCCTGTTCGGTTGTCCTCTAAGAAAAAGATTTGCTGTGACGACTGACACCTTGTCTCCCTTAGCGAAGTGTGGCGCTGTAGACGGTTCTGTGTGCGCTTGCATCTCGTCCTTATGTAGCTGTAACACAGAGCGTACCAGGCTGTGCACTTCCTGTAACAATCTCAACCGTTCTGTTGCGTCTTGCGAAATTGGAATCGATGGTCGCATGATGAAGAGCAGGTCAGGAGGCTCCTCAGGAGAAAAACCAAAGTTAGCCTCGAACGGTGTGTGCTCAATTCCGAGTGCACGCGAAGCATTGTACGCAAACTCCACTTGCGGTAAAAGTGTCGACCAGTCAGAGCCATCATAGCAACAGAAGCAACGAAGAAGCTGCTGAAATGTGCTGTTCACACGCTCTGTCAGTCCGTCTGTTTCTGGGTGTCGGCTGGTAGACATGTTTAGACGCGTTCCAAGGCGTCTCCAGAGTGTCTGCCAGAAAGCGCTGACAAATTTCGGGTCGCGGTCACTGACCAGCACACGGGGTAGTCCATGTAAGCGGTAGACTCCCTGTAAAAACAAAGTGGCAGTTTCTTCGGCAGTAATCGACTCTGTGCATGGCAGAAAATGGGCCATTCGAGTTAGATGGTCTACTACAATCAGCACACTGTTAAAGCCATTGCTCTCAGGCAAGTGTGTCAAGTAGTCAAGACCAACTGTGTGCCACGGTCTGGGTGGAACAGGCAATGGGTAAAGAGTCGCGGCCATCTGCGGTCGAATCTTCGCTCGTCGGCATACGACGCAGCGTTCACAAAAATCTTTCACGTCTTGGCGGATTCGTTTCCACCAGAATCTGTCGAGTGCTTTAGCAAGAGTGCTAGCAACTCCTCTGTGACCAGCTGACGAACTTTCGTGCAGCTCTGCGATCAATCTCAGTCGGAGCTCAGAGTTCTGTGGAATACAGAGGCGATTGAGACGCCAAAAGTACCCGTCTCTGGCTTCTATCCGGCTGTCTCTTGTCCACTCACCATCGTCCCCATAAAACGAATCTTGTGAGAACCCCTCGCGAATGAGATCACCGAACTCAGGGCTCAGCTGCAACGCTTCAACAGTCAGTAAATTTAACTGTGCGTGTTCAAACAGCAGCTGGGACTTCCGTCGTAATTCTCGATCTGACGGAACCTCGCCATCCCAAAATAAGGGTACTGTGGCCTGAGGTACGAAGTCTGGACGCCGGCTTAACGGGTCGGCTTCGTTCAGAGCTCCCTTGCGATATGCAAGTGTCATCGAGCCCACAAACGGTTGCAAATCCCGCAGGTATCTTGCTTGCCGCTTGTTCAGCCTGTTGTTTGGTTGCCTGAGCAGATGCCGCAGTGTGTCGTGGTCTGTTACGACAAGGAACTTAGAACAGCCTTCAAGATAGCACCTCCAATGCTTGACAGCTTCGCATACGGCCAAAGCTTCTAAGTCGTACGCAGAGTAAGTGTTACCACGCTCAGCTGGATTCAGCTTACGCGCCCAATAAGAGACTGGTTGAAGACCGCCCCCTTGGTCTTGCAACAGGACTGTTGCAATCCCCACTGTTGATGCATCTGTAGCTACGGTGAACGTCGCGTCCGAGCTGACCTCCGGAAGGATCAGGCATGGCGCGGAAATGAGCCGTAACTTGAGAGTCTCGAAGGTTTCCAAACAGGCAGGCGTCAGCGTAACCTTCTGTGGCTGGGACTTCCGCAGTAAGTCCGTCAATGGAGCCGTAAGGTCGCTAAAATGGTGTATAAATCTCGCATAGAAGTTGCAGAATTGTACGAAACTGCGAACCTCCTTCTGCGTCTTGGGCACTGGCCAGTCTGCAACGGCCTCGACTTTCTTTGTGGAAACCGAAATTTTTCCGGCTGACACAGTGTAGCCCAGATACTCCATTTCTTGCAATCCGAAAAAGCATTTCTTAAGGCGTAATTTCAGCCCTTCCTCCTTGAATCGCTGTAGCACGAGACGTAGGTGCTCTAGGTGTTCCTCCAGAGTTCGACTGTAGATACAGACGTCATCGAGGTAGACCGTCACGAACTTATGTAAAAAGTCGCGAAGAATGTCGTTCATCATCCTCTGAAATGTAGCTGGTGCGTTGCACAGTCCAAACGGCATGGCGACCCATTCCATTAAGCCATCAGGGGTTTGAAAAGCCGTCTTGTGAACGTCCTGATCACGCACTCGAACTTGCCAAAATCCAGAAGCGAGGTCGAGGTGTGTGTAAAAATTCGCGTCCTTAAGTTCGTCCAGTGTGTCATCCACTCTCGGAAGTGGGTAGGCGTCCTTACGCGTAACCTCGTTAAGGCCACGGTAGTCAATGCACAGACGTAGCGAGCCATCAGCTTTTCGCACAAATAGAATTGGCGAGCCGAATTCACTATAGCTGGGGCGTATCAAACCAGCTTCCACTGCGTCTTTGAGCTGTCGGTTAAGCTCAGCACGCTCTGCTGGTGACAGTCGGTTCAAACGTTGACGTCGCATTGGGCCAGTTGTTTCAATGGGATGATCCCACTGTCGGCTTACAGAGTGGAGAGTGGAGAGTAGAGAGTGGAGAGTCAACAGGTTGCAGTAACTCCGGGAAGTCTTCAAAAGTAACGACCGGAAGTTGTCACGTTGTTCTGCAGTTAGTTCCTCTCCAGTGTGGAAATCTGTCTGTTGTTCAGCTGCTGACGTAAGTTCGATAACGTAAAAATCAGCATGACGTCCTCTGCTGCGGCGCGTCTTGCGCATGAGTTTCTGAACTTTCGTAGATGACAGCAGCAGACACTCAGGGCGTCGTTCCTCGAGTGTAGTCTCCACAGCTGTACCGTCCATCAGTGTAAAAATTCTGGTTGTACCAAATTGTAAAGAGGCATGTTCGTCATCAAGCCATGGTAAACCCAAGATTAAATCAGCTGTGCGTAAATCACGTAGAACGTAAAAAGTCCTGTGAAATTCGTGTTGAGCCAGCTCAAAAGTGACGTCACAGACTGTAGTAGAAGTCACTCGTTGTCCGTTAGCGAGTCGAACTGGAGTCTTACTTGCAGACTTCCGAGTCTGTAAAGCAAAGCGTCGTACAAAGTCCGCTGACACGAAGTCAAGCGTCGCTGCGCAGTCCACTAATCCAGAAATGTGGTGTCCGCCATCAGGAGTTTTCACAGTCAGCTCAGTTCGAATTAACGGGCGAGCTTCCGTGAGGTCAGTCAGTAGTGCTGTAGCTGGCGAAGAAAATTGTTGCAGCGTAGCGATGGAATGTTCCGAGTCGTCTGTTGGTACTGGTACCGAGTCGGGTTGATCAGGTGCTGTAGGTTTTGAAGAGTCGTTAAACGCACAATCTGCGTCGACTAACCACAGTTGCACATGCCAAGGGGCTGGAGCAACCACCTCCTATTGCGCTGGGTTGTCCAGTGACTGACGTGTAAAAAGCTGTGTCCTTGCTGGGAATTCTTGGTAAAGTTTCCAGTGCTTAGTCACCTGAGTAAATTTCGCCCACTTCGGTAGTACAAATACAGCCATCGTAGATGTCGGAGATGTTCGACGACAATCCTCAAAATGCTGCGCTATCTGCTCAGCTAACTCCCAGGGTGGGTTGATGAACACCCGTTCTCCTGTTAAGTCTCTGTCTAGAATCGAGTCACTCGGCGAACAGGGAGGTAAGTCACCGTGCGAGTTTAGACCTTCATCATCAGCACATCCCTCCAACGTAAAGTTGAATCGTGCATGCAGAGGGTCAAAGACTGAGTCAACCAGTTTCCAATCAACTGAACGTCTGGTTACAGGTTTACGACTCTGTCTCTGCTTAGTCGGACGACGACGACCTGCTACTTGCGTTACATGTGTCGCAACTGTAGTCGATGGAGATGCCGAAGGTGTATCGACGACCTCTGTCGCTAACAGTGTCTCAGAATGAACAGTAGATGTAGCCGGCTGCTCCAGTTCATTTGTAGAACAGCCTTGCCACCATCATTGCTTCTTAGGTTGCATCGGTGCCTTGCCTTTGAACTTCGGGCATTGGAACAAACGGTGTCCCTTCTTGTGGCACTTGAAGCAGAGTCCCTCGTCCATGTGTCGCTTGCGCTCCTCATCTGTCATCGCGTTTGCAAGCGAATTAAAATCTTCACGACAAGATGTCTGACCACGTCCTCCATTGTTGCCACCTCCACGTCCACGTCCGCGGCCACGTCCTCGGCCACCTTTGTTACGTTTCCAGACGTTAGAGGCTTCCTCGAGAGGGTCATCAAGGTTGCGCTTGCGTGTAGGCTGGGCAGAAGGTCCAGCAGCAGACCTCGCATTGCCTAGTTCCGGCGAATCTGTCACGACGTTATTCAAAAAGTTTTGCAGCTCCACTAGCGTTGTCTGGTATCCCAGTTGAGCTCGGTGTGACTTAGCCAGTTTCTTGAGTGCATCGTTTGCTAGGCCATTAATGAAGCGTACACACTGCACTTCAGCTGTCAGGTGTTGACGAGACCGACGTAAGTAGTCGTTGTACTGTTTAGTGAATACCGCGTAACTCATCGTGTTGCTCTGCGTAAAGTTCATCAAAGCGTTAATTGCGTCGTCCTGAATGTTCGGAAGAAACGTCGACTTGCGTAACTCCTCAACAAGCTCGTTGTACGTAGATGGAATTAAAGGCTGATTTTCCGGTTCAACCATCACCCACCAAGGTGTCCAGAAAACTGTGAAGTAACCCAGAACACTGCATTGTACGAGTCAGCCGTAATTCCAAGCATTATATAACGCTGAGGCTGTGCTTCAAGCCAATCCTCCAGTACATTAGGCACTCGACCATCATGGTACGGTGAAGTAATAGCAGCCTTACGCTGAGTCTCCGTGAGAGTCACAGATAGTCCAGCCAAGTTGTGGGTAGGCATCGGCATTCCCACTCGTAAATCCGTAGGTCCTTCACCAGTCAGTCGGTTAATGTGTCTGCGAATCAGCAGCCAGACAGAACCAGAGTCGACCGTCGTAAACCGGGGGTACATGTGGAACTGTCTCGGGATAGACGTATCGTCTTGCATGACTGGAACATGTTGTGTCATTGCTCGATAAAAAGATTCCCACTGAGCCACGTAACCGAAGTGAAGTAATTCACTCTTGTGCTTCTTAGCACGAAGTAACCCATTCTGTGCAGGCGTAAGTGTCAGACCGTCAATGTTGATGGATTCCGGGACGACGTAAGTGCCATCCGGATTAACTGTCGACTGTTCCAAAACAGCCTGCTCGACCTGAGCAGGTGTACGTAAGCTGTTCGTAGCAAACAGGACAGGAATAGATGCCGAGTACACGTAAACAAGCTGTCGTCCTTGAGGTAGTGTAACGTTAACAGGTTCACCACTCAACAGCGTCAAATCATCCGATGTCAGAACAAGACCGGTCTCCTCGTGTAACTCGCGAATAGCAGCGTCGACAGGCTCTTCGTTAGGTAAGACATAGCCAGCTGGGAACCAAGTTTTACCAGAACGAGGCTCACGCTGAAACACCAACTTCAAGTCCGACGATTTAGTTCCTCCGACGTGAATTACTAAAACCACGTAATGTCCAGCTCCAAGAGAAGCCATCTCAATTCAAGCAAACATCGTCGAGCAGATCAACGAGCAACGAAAGCGTGAGTCGACCAAAGAGCTCCGAAACCAGTGTGGCGGCTAGCCTCTGAAAGCTAAACGCTAGCACAAATCTGTTCTAGTCTGTCTAGTTCTGTTGTTGCAAGATGGCAAATGGTGTTGTCGAGAGGCAAAAGATGTTTCACTGCTGTACTTAGGCAGTAGATGTTGTAAGTGAACAAAGGAATTGTTAAAAGGTTCTGTCACCTCCCTCTACTGCACTGGGCTTAAATAGGTTTCAGCCCAGACTAGTTATGCCTGCAAGCTTCGCTTACGTGTCAGGCGTTGGTGCTGTTCAACCGTCGTCATCTGTCCTCGAGACACGGCTTGCCTAGCATTGGGTTTCACGACGCGGCTCCTTCTGCATTGAAGAGCTCGTTGTGGCGCGTCATCTGGCTAGTTAGATTAATTATGCATATCTGTACGTACCGGGAGGTACTGGTCGTATTGTAGCATCAGCACCCTTAATATTGCAGTAGCGACGTACCCACGAGTATACGTCCATCATGTGGAAAAGCACGAATTGGTATTTGTAACGAGTACATGTACAATGTCCTGCAATGTACTGTTGCAGGACTGTACTCGTCACAACCGCTACCATTAGTAGTAGGGCACTTCCGTAGCTATAGCATATAATAATGTCCGCGGAACCACGTGTACGATCATGCTTCATCGTCGCATGATAATAGACCGCGTGCCATGCGAGATTGGCAAAGACAACTCTACACATGTGTTCCAAGGTTTCACTCGCAGCTACATTCGAAAATGTCGGGTGATACAACACCGAATGGTTACAATATTACTTTTTGATAATACATGCGCTTCCTTAGCCATGTTAGGCACCATAATGGGGGTTTCAACTAACATGTTCCTGGCGGTCGATAGCTCCCACTCCGGCCACATTGGAGCCGCCTCCGCCGCCGCCAACGCTAATATTCCCATGGAAAGGTGGAGACAACATATTATGGGGTCCAACTACCGTAGTTCGCAACTTAAGTATATGCATTTGTCTTGTTCCAATCTATTTACATGTGTCGTTAGTAATTATTATGCGTAACCCCGATAATTTCCCGGATGAAAGAGTTCCCAACTCAAAGCCTTTTAGAGACCCTCCTCATGTTCATCCAACACACCTATTCAGAATGACATTTGTCATAAAACCTCAACTTTCCTTCTACTACTAGTGGCATGGCGTACCTAACGCTTTGTTCCGGTGGAATAATTAAATAGTTTTGTGACAAGTTAGAATTCGATTTATTCTTTGTAAACCGTGTGTGCACATGACCTTTGGCTCCGCCGATCTTGCTAGACTCTCGGTCAGTACATTGAGCCCACCCAAGAAGTGAGTTGTCGTATCATGTTCAAGGATTGCATGGCGTGGTTTTCTAATTGCAGTGGATGTCAGGAGTACGAACTTGTGTTGTATTGCGCATTGGAACGGGGCGACAGAAAATTTCGCCTTTCTAGGCGCGGAGCACCATGCCTTCTTATTAAAGCACATAGACATGTGGGTCGGTCACCATTCTCTCGAGTAACATTGACTAGCTATCTTGCCCCCCTCCCCCCCCCCCCCCCCCCAAGTTGAACGGTTGGACTAATTCTAGGTTACTAAGTTTTGGCCCTATTTTGTTATAGATGCGATGGCGCGAACAACAACGATACCCTTGCATTTTTGGTGAGCAATCAATGTACGTCCTCCCTTAAAGGTTGCATCACCCCGGCGGAACGCCACACCATACTACTCCATGTCGGCGCCCGCCGGCGGCGCAGCGGCGGCGGCCCCGGAGAGGGGTGCGCTCGCAGGCCCGTCGGCACCTACCTCTACCTCCACGCGGTGGGCGCTGGTAACCCCATAGCCGTGCCAGGCATGGCACGGTAGGTGGCTGAACGAGGTACCGACAGCTGCGATCCGCGGGATCAGCAGCTGTCGGGAAGCCTTGTACGGAGGGTTTTGGAAAAACATAATATCCGTACACCGGCACAGGGATCTCCCGCTCGGCGAGTCCGATATGTCTTTTCCGCGACTAAATACTCGCAGATACTCTCCCGACGATGGGGCGGGGGCAGTGTTTGCGAAATATTTTTTGGCGAAAAGGGGTACGGACGGATCAGCGGAGGGACGAGGGTGTTGGAGTTGGCGGCGGACAACTGGGAAGCATCGCTAGGGACGGCGCTCGCTAGCAGTCGCCAGCCCTGCGAGAGCCTTAAGTCTCCCCTAGGGGCGAGACCTGATGCTACGCAGGACGGAGGTTGGTCGCAGCCGGAGGAGCGGCACGGTCTGGCGGCGGCGGTCATTAGGATCGCCCGCCGCCGGAAAAGCCCGGTACGGGGGGTTTTTGAAAAAATTCCCGTACCCACCGCCATCTTTTGAGGACCGGCGACTTGATCCATGTGCTCCTCCAACCCCTTCCCTAGTCGGTACCCGGTTATCGATAGGCTGCCTCAGGCAATGTGGGTTATCGTAACGGCACACTGCTCGTAAAGGCGGCCCCCTAACAACGTAAACCACCGGGGGAGGGCACGGACGGCCACAGCGCGATCAGATAGGTGTTGGAAACAGACGGGAAAAGGACATGGGACTGGAGAAAATCTGGCTCGGGGGCAGGAGAGCCAGCCGGACACCGTTTGCAGCCTAGTTATTTTTTCTTCTCAGCCCCCGAAGGAGGAGAGAAGACTCGGCTAGGTGGCGAGCTGCGTCGGGAGGAGCGACTAATACCTCGGGCGGGGTTGAGCACGGATCGAGGCGGGACCGACGCGACCTATGCGAGGGGGGGTTTTTACCTGCCTTTCCCCCCAAGCTCCGGCACGACCGGAGTCGCACAGGAGCCGAGGTCAGGCAAGTTCGTCTCGACCAGCTCAAACTGAACAACCTTGCTCATCAGCGACCCCGCAGCGGCTGGAGCAGGCCGCGTATCGTGGAGACTAGCGACATTTTATTTTTCATATTGTATCCAAAAAAATACGTATAGATCAGAAAATAATGAATACCTTGATACGGGTATGTTTTAGACGGTATCGTTACTGCCATTGGAGAGGTTGGGATTAGTGGTTCACGGTCTACCTCACGCTTCAATATCCAGCTAGGCATAGCATAAGGGGGGGCCTAGAGACTCCAGCAGGTTTTGACTGGTATTGGAGTGTTTAATTTCAAATTTCAAATACTCCATGTCACTGCAACCCTCTGAAATCTCCCGGACGAATTAGGACGTGGAGCGTGGTGAGCACGTGCAGAGGTTGAAGAGAAGGGAGACAATGGAACGAGTACGAGCTAGCTGGAGGAGAAGTCGTACTTGGAGTACTTATTTCGAAGTGGCTTGTACATGTTGTAGTAGACCATGAGACAGTGGAGCACAATGGGACATTGTTTGCCACCAAGATTCCTTCCATTTCTTTAACCAATGCCCGTGTTCCGACCACCTCAGTAAACTCTCAGCCTACCCAACAAGCGAGTTGGCGTATCATGTCATATAAAATCGTCGCTACATAGTGGCACAATCCACGGATTTTGATGGGAGCACTACCCTCGGGCGTTTTGGTCCGTCGAAGCGCAAGCGAAATATATCAATAATGACGTTTGCTATATTATGTATCATAAGTGTATTTTACAAAATGGCGCCGGAGATTTCAATTCAGATTCATGAAAATTTTACAACTAACCGTATATTTCAATTCGACATCATATATCATTATGGAAGTTTCATAATATATTTCTTCTTATTTTTGCGCCCACGGGACATATTATGGGACTACCGCGCAAACCCTCGCCGG
>JAPMLY010002378.1:0-5000 GCA_026401115.1 Tetraselmis chui
GATAAACCTTGAGCCAATATTATTCGCGGTACTACATCCACCTGTATTTTTCAAGCCGTGAGGTACGCATTAGTTAATCCAGATCCAATCGAGCTCATAACACGGGACAACCAGGCAGACACGTGCTCCGCTTCCTTGTAAGCAAGACTGTTGTAAGTAATACCTTCTAGTTATTAGTTGCAGATAGCTACTGTAAGCTATTCTAGATATGATTAGTACATGTCTAGATCGGACATACCGATAACCTGTTTGTACTGGTACAGAGCTGTCGCTAGGCTTCTGCTCCAACACTTCTGTTGTCCCGACACCACGCCTCGGGCTGGTTGTCTCTGTGACTGTCCCTTTGCGTGATTGTGACTGTAACTACGTATGCGTTAGTTACCTTCCTTACTGATCGTGTGTGCACGGTTTAACAGGTTATGGGCCCCCGCCTCACGTCACTCACGCGCGACAACTTGGTTCGGCGAGCTGCCATCGCCACCTCTCCCGAAGAAGGCAAGTTTTCATAGATACCTAGTACTTTCATCCTGTAGTCGGCGGTATCGCCAGTATAACCAGCGTTTAAAAAACATCCATCCCACCTAAGTCAGCCGCTCGAGGACGCCAGACAGCCACCCACACCGACGCACTCGTCGTGTGTGGACAGGGTGCATACAGGTCCAAGCTGGAGACCGGGGGGGGGGGCGCACTATCGGGTGACTATACATATACAGAGTGCACGACAGCCTTAGATTACTGTTTTAATTAATATATTATCGTAGCGACTCAGCCGCCGCCGCATCGTCCCACCTGCACTGGCCGTGGCCCCGACTTGTGCCCCACACTGGGTGGAGGACACAGAAAAGGTGCTTTGAGACACCCCGGGGCATCAGGCCGAGGGGTCGGCGGGCATCAGGCCGTCTCTCTGCATACCGCTGTTAGGCACACGTCCGGCTAGCGGTTTTTACCGCTGCCTGTTTTTTCGGCTCTTTTCCTTTTCTCGCCCTGTGTCGAAATGGCGCCAAAAACTCGCTCTGTCGACAACCCACCTGATTCGCCTCCTGCTTCCCCTGACCTCGACTCTCCACAGAGCTCTGTCAGTCCCACCCCTGCTACCCTCGCACTCGTCCTGCAACAAATGGCGCTCATAAACGCCCGCCTGGACGCTCAGTCTGCTGCTGCTGCTGCGGCTGTTGCTGCTGGTCCTGTAGCTGCCCCTGCGGACCCCTCTTTCGCTGTGCGTCGTCACGACGCGCAGCTCGACCCCCATCGCGACAACCACTCTCTGAACCTCCTTTCCTCCGACCCCCCAACACACGCATCTCCCTTTCCCGGCACTCGGCTGGACGCGCAGCCGGCTCACGATGCTGCTTTCGCTGCAGCGTCGGTTGGCGACCCCCATGTCGCACTCCGCCGCCACGATGCGCACACCGCCCCACAGCCTCACCTACCCGCGGAACGCCTACCACCACCCCCTCCGTACCCTCTTGCAGGGTATGCCCTCCCGGATCCCGGACCTTTTTTCCCGGAGGCACCGCCGCCCCGCGTCCCCGCCTCCCGTGGCCACCCGCACCCGTACGGCCCCCCGCGTTCAATGGCCGGCCACTCTCCTTTCCCCGGCGGCCCACCTTCTCCCTTCCCCGGTGGACCACCGCCTCCCTTTCCTGGCTGGCATTCGCATCCTCCACAGCGAGGTGGGCACACCACCCGTGGCGGGCGTCGCCCCACCATTGACCCGGTGGTCATCGGCCGCGCCGCCCACGAGGCCACCGGTTTCGACAAGGACGCCCTCAACCGGTCCATGAAGATGTCGGTCCCTACCATGGGGCCCACCACGGACTTCAAGCAGTGGAAGAGGAACTTCCTTAATTTCCTCTCCATCAAGGCCACTTACCTCATCCCACAGCTGGCCATCCGCGACTCGGGCGTCGTGTTAGACGAACCGGCGCAACACTACGCCTACACCCTGCTCCTCCATGCAGCTAGCGCGAACCCACGCGCCGACCAAGCGATGAAGTGCGTCTCCCCAGCACGTCCTGACTGCGCAGCGGCAGCGTGGGACCTTCTGTGTGAACGTCTCGACAGTCGGTCCTTTGCTCGCTCATTGTCGCTGCTGGACAACTTGATGGTCAGACAACGCCCCGGACAGTCACTCAGTGATTATGTCCACTACATGAGACAGACGTTCGACGACTACAACGAGACATGTCAGATGGTCGATGGTTCCGCTGCCATTCACCCCCACAACCTCGGTCTCCTCATGCTGCGCGGTATTTCCAGCAACGGCCCACACGGTCAGGCCAAACAGTGCGTCATCAACGCGTTCGACACAGACTACCTGTTGTCCGCTGATGACGTGATGGCCAGCATCCTCCACCTGGCGCACAATATGGACGAGGACGACGCCCCGGCCGCAACAGCTCCCCACACCTCACCGCCTCCCATCTCCGCGTTTGTCGCTGCTGGCCGCGGATCACACAGCGGTCGAGGCCACCCTCCACGTGTCCCTCGCGGTGGTCGCGTCCTGCCCACCAAGTGTTCCGCTTGCGGCAGCCCGGACCACATCTTGTCCTCTTGCAATGCCCCGGATGACGCCCTCTTGCGGTGGACACTCGCGAAGCGCAAAATGATCATTCAGAAGTACGGCACCCCTGCTGGTGGCTCTCACTCTGCGCACGCCGCTGTGCTGAGCGACGTCCCCGCCGATGACTTTGACAGTTTGCCTACCCTCGAAGAATGCACGGATGATTACGATGACACCGAGGTGAGTGTGCCTTTCAGCTCCGTAGCCTTCTCCTCCTCCCTCACCCCCGGTCGTAACCTCTCACAGTATTGGGTAGTCGATTCCGCCTGCTCGATCAACCTCACCGCGTTTAAAGGCGACTTCGTACGATTCACACCCCCCTCCGCTCCCTCGCGCGTTGGCGGGGTTGGTGTTGACGTCAAGGGCAGTGGCTCCGTCCGAATTTCAGTCCGACTTGACACAGGCGTACTTATTCATCGCACTGTCCATGCGTTGTACACCCCTGACTTGTCCTCTCGCTCTGCTCAACGCATCGGCCGGTTACTTAGTGTCAGCTGGATGCAGACCCACAGCGGTTGTGAATTCATCTTCCCCTCTAACTCTGACACTGGTTTACTTGTGGTGCCCACAGGAATGGGTGTGCTAGAGCCCTCCGGAAACGGCCTCTACCTCCTCCCCCACAAGCCAGAGCCCCCCCCCAGTACCTCCACGATGAGAGTGACTTCTCCCTCCCCTAGTGTTGCCCTTGCTGCCCAGTGCGACCCTACACTGTGGCACCGTCGGTTTGGACACCTGAACATGCAAAGCCTGCGGGCCCAGCACACGCACGGTGTCCCGACTAGCCCTGCATTAGCCAGCTCTGTAACCGATGTCTCTTGCGACTCATGCTTGTTACACAAGGCCACAGCTGCACCGCGCAACACCAGTGCATGCGCGAAACCTTCTCGTCCCCTCCTCAACCTCTCCTCTGACCTGTGGGGACCGGTCAACGTCCCCTCCCCACATGGCCTCCGCTACTGCTTGCTCGTCATTGACCACCACACCCATTACATGTGGGTGCGGTTCCTCAAGTCAAAAGACGATGCGTGCTCGGAGTTGGAAAACATCCTCCTCGACATCAAGCACATGCATGCACGTTACCACTCCCAATCGGGTGCGTTTGCCCCAATCATCAAATTTGACTCGGACTCTGTCTTTGAGGCTGCAACAACCCGCCAGATGTGCGCACAGCTCGGCGTTGGGGTCCAGTTCTCTGCCCCATACGCCCACCACATGCGTCCTTGGCGCACTATCCGGGACAATGCGTCAGCGATGCTCCACAGTATGGCCGTTCCCAACTCCATGTGGTCATGCGCTGTCAGCACTGTTGTGTACCTCCGCAACCGCACGTACAGTCGCTCAGTCGGCCCCACCGGTGGCATCCCACTTACCCTCCTCACGTCGTCTGTGACCTGACGCCTCCAAGTTTCGCGTCTTCGGGTGCACCGTACCCTTCGCCAATGGTAGCCCTGACCAAACTGCGTCGAAATGCGTGTGTTGGGGGGTCGGAGGAAAGGAGGTTCAGAGAGTGGTTGTCGCGATGGGGGTTGAGCTGCGCGTCGTGACGACGCACAGCGAAAGAGGGGTCCGCAGGGGCAGCTACAGGACCAGCAGCAACAGCCGCAGCAGCAGCAGCCGACTGAGCGTCCAGGCGGGCGTTTATGAGCGCCATTTGTTGCAGGACGATTGCAAGGGTAGCAGGGGTGGGACTGACAGAGCTCTGTGGAGAGTCGAGGTCAGGGGAAGCAGGAGGCGAATCAGGTGGGTTGTCGACAGAGCGAGTTTTTGGCGCCATTTCGACACAGGGCGAGAAAAGGAAAAGAGCCGAAAAAACAGGCAGCGGTAAAAACCGCTAGCCGGACGTGTGCCTAACAGCGGTATGCAGAGAGACGGCCTGATGCCCGCCGACCCCTCGGCCTGATGCCCCGGGGTGTCTCAAAGCACCTTTTCTGTGTCCTCCACCCAGTGTGGGGCACAAGTCGGGGCCACGGCCAGTGCAGGTGGGACGATGCGGCGGCGGCTGAGTCGCTACGATAATATATTAATTAAAACAGTAATCTAAGGCTGTCGTGCACTCTGTATATGTATAGTCACCCGATAGTGCGCCCCCCCCCCCGGTCTCCAGCTTGGACCTGTATGCACCCTGTCCACACACGACGAGTGCGTCGGTGTGGGTGGCTGTCTGGCGTCCTCGAGCGGCTGACTTAGGTGGGATGGATGTTTTTTAAACGCTGGTTATACTGGCGATACCGCCGACTACAGGATGAAAGTACTAGGTATCTATGAAAACTTGCCTTCTTCGGGAGAGGTGGCGATGGCAGCTCGCCGAACCAAGTTGTCGCGCGTGAGTGACGTGAGGCGGGGGCCCATAACCTGTTAAACCGTGCACACACGATCAGTAAGGAAGGTAACTAACGCATACGTAGTTACAGTCACAATCACGCAAAGGGACAGTCAC
>JAPMLY010002378.1:10000-54630 GCA_026401115.1 Tetraselmis chui
TCTCGGTGTTGTGTAATGTGAATCAATCCAGGGTTGGGTGTTCGCCCTTTGCTATCTGCTGAATGGCCTGGCTGACAATTCGGAGTGGCTGGTGGTGTGTTGTTATGGTGGCAGATTATTCTGTGGGTTGCTCGACTGGATTAGTTTTCTTGGTGGACTCGGAGAAGCAAATATTAGATAAAGAGCAATGAAAGGCACCTAAAAATAATCACAGACGCACAACACTTTGGATTATTGTACAGCGCGATTGTCATCCATCCTTGGTAACCTGACATATTTGTGTATGTTGGAAATGCGTTTTTTTGCTAATGCACACAATTCACCGGTGGAGGTTGCGGTGCGTATGCCCGTCAATGTGTATGGATTACATAGCCTCAATAAAAAAGTTAATTGCTTGTTGTCGCAAGAGCTTGTGTTGGCTAATTTATTTTAAGCAACTATCCATGATTATTATGGTGATCGTTATTGATCAGCGGTATTTTGTTTCTACTACTACTACTACCGTCTGTTTCATCGTTGTTATTCTTGTTATTATTATCATTGTGTCAACCAATTGATAAATTGAAATGTAAAAGTACCAACGTCTGATGTAAAGAAGTGAGCGTCGACTAGGACAATTTTTCAAAAGCTTGTGAGCTTATGAGCCATTGTGTTCCGCCAGCTAGGTCCGCATGAAGGAGTTTGTTCGTCGCTCGGCTTTTGCTCCCCGTTCCGTCGCTTTTCGGGCGCTGTGCGTCGGGAATTCATGCAACGTCTTTCTGTGGTTCTTCATAATAATTTGGGTTCATATCTTCGAGATGCTTTGCAGGAGGGCAGTGCTGATGCTGTTGCACGCGTTCCTTCCCCCCCGCGAGCTTGGACCTGTCGGGGCCGTTTGTTTTTCTTGGCGGGGTGGTTTTCCACCCAGGCACTTTGTTCCTGTAATTCAAATTTAGTATTTCTAATAAGCCGTCGTTTACGACAGCTGCATTGATCAAATACCATCAGTCAAGTATCTATCTAATTAATTCATGCGTTCGGTCTCATCTTATCAGGCACGGATGGACGCATGTTGTGGGCAGAGTTCAATAAGTTATGATAAGTGGCGATATTGCTCAGTAGGTAGTTTCGATAAAATGAATTGCACGACGGGTCCGCATGTGCGCAGGTGTCCTCCGACTTTTTGCTCATGAGCCTGAACGACCACCTGACGCGGACGGCGGTGCTGCTGCAGCCGCTGCGGAGCTCGGCGCCGGAGGGGGCGGAGCTCGGCGGCCTACACGGCTGGCGACTCGACGTTGTGCACATCCCGCTTCCGCTAAACCAGTCGCAGGTGGAGGCGGACGAGGAGGGGGGTGACCTGCTTGGCGTGAGGGCGTCGGACGGACGAGAGCTGGTGGTGGTGTCGGGAGCGGGCAGGATGCTGTGCTCGGTGCGACTTGCCTAATTTCCGTCCGCTACTCTGAATGTTGTGGTCGTGTGATTAGTGCACTACCTGTGCTGAAGGTGCTTATCGAGTGTTACCAGTCGCCACCTATCGGCCCCGACGAGAAAGGAAACTGTTTATTGGCGCTGCGGGTTTAGTGCTTTTCATATAATAATACGGGTACGGTGCGACTGTGCAGAGACAAGTACCTGTACTTTTGACACTCGTGACATTTTCCTACTACGCGCTAATCGGATGCAGCCGTTGCCTGTATACGGGTGCGAGGTTTGGGTAACGGATTCGGATGGATTAGTACGCGTTGGATTACATGTCGTGAAACATTGGAGACACCCTCTGACGCAGTTCCCTGCTTTCCCCCAGCTTGTGACAGATTTAGGCCTCTCACACGCTCTGGGCTACGTCAGACTGCTGCGGACTGCGGACGACTCCGGGTGGATCCCTATGGACATCCACCTCGGCCTCCCCCTCTTTTCCGTGGAACTGTGTCGTCAGGTGGAAACCCCTCCTCCCCCAAGCGAACACACACACACGCACACACACACACACACACACACACACACACACACGCGCGCGCGCGCGCACGCACACACGCGCGCACACACACTCACGCGCGCTCCATTCAAAAAAATTGTGACTAAATTTGAAAATTAATTGTTGCTCTGCACGACTTCATTTTACGAAATGAGGTAAAATGATATATGAAGTGGCGACAATGCTGCGACATTATACGTGAAAGTTTTTTTAGAATTTGCCTCGCACGATAATATTTTGATTCTACGCCTGATAATTGCCATTTCTTGGTGCTTGCCTGCTGTTTGCTGCTTTGCGGTATTCATTATACATCTTGCAAGTTCAGACTGTATGCGAAAACGGCGACAAGATGGAGAAAGGAGGAAATATGTATTCCCCTGAAAACTGGGAGTTTAATTATTCTAGTGCCTCGGGGATATGTGTATGATAAGTACTACATTTGTATGACTAATCATACACCAGAGTCTCGTAAAAAACTGGTCACCCCCACGCGAGGAAGAGTTAGTACTTTGTCAAACTTCAGGGGCGTGTACCCCAAAGTGTCCTTAGCTTAACTCCGTCGGCTCACGACCCAGGAAGGGGCGGAACCTGTTCGAACGGCTGATTTGGTCTGATCGCTTGTCGGCATACACCACCACAACCACGAAAACGACCGTGACGCGAAAGGCATCTTTCTCTACCCGCACATACTCCCTTTTACATCTAAAAGGTGGTGCGTGACGACAAGAACGGTACCAAAGCTATGGGACGGTCGGCGCGTCCGTCGGCTACTGTGTGGGGTGGTCAATTGCGTCGACATGCCGCTAGAACACGATCCCGCACGCAACTTTTCCGCTAAACTAGACAAAGCTGGCAGTGCAACTCCTAGACCCACACAGATCATCTACACAAAATGCGTTGCAGTGCGAATTCCCTTTCAACCCCCCCGACTAGCTATGCAAATTCCATGTGCAGTTACTGACGATGCGTTACTCGTACCATTTATTACAGAGGGTCGGTAGTGAGTGATACCGGTCCGCGGACTATCGAACTCACACTACCGAACTACCTTACATGGTGGGGTGCTTTCGCTAGCTATAGTTCGAACTTAATGTCACGGCCTACAAACGCAGAAAGCATACCCGACCACACCAACGACGACCTCGTTATGGAGCCTCGTTATGGCGAGTCTTCCGATGACGAGGGCGACCACGCTCCAAGGTGAACACCGTACCGGATCCCCGAGACGGCTATCTCCTTGACGTAGCGATGCTCCCACCTGTGCTTAAAGTCACCGTTGCAGTATGCAACCCAAACATATTAGCGATGTGGGAGGTGTTGAGAATAATTACTGTGGCGATAATGTATGCCTAATTGGAATGCGTGGTGTTCTATATGTAATGGTGAAGGGGGGGGGGGGGGAGGGGGGAGAGCCTACATGTGACAAACGGACGAGTAGACATGTTGAAGCTGTGTATCATGCTTTCCCACGAGAACATACACGCCGGCTTGCGTGCTTAACAATTCTTCATCACCTAATACTAGCCCTCGGGGATAGATTGAATGATGCTTATTGGTATTCATAGAAATGCAAATGGATAAGCGATGCATGGATAAAAACATGTAGCTCAACATGGCGTGTGCACCGAATGGCGAATGACTTCAAAGATGCACGCATGACTATGTTGCGGAATGCTTGGTCCGGGCGTGCGTAAGGAAAAGAAGTTGAGAAAAGACAATATCATTTAGTTTCTATTGAATGTTGAATAGGCACTTACCTTATTGCAGCATATAGCTACTTCACCGAAATCGTGAAGTACGCACAACCTCTTTCCCAAGGCCTTCCTCCCATCAGAAATCTACACCAGAAGCAGAGACCATGGTTTACCTTAGCACTGCAGTGGATCACTTTAAAACTAGTTTCAACAGGCGGACAAGTGACAACATGATAAGTGACAACAGTAAAATTAGCGACAACAGGCAAGTGCAAACGGCGCATAAGAGTTATGTTGTGTTACGTCCACTATAAAAGCTCAGGAGGCATGGCGGCCTTGGCGTGCACTACGTCAACCCCTATCTCTAACTTTGAGGTGCCATGCTATATCGATACCTATGCTATATCTCAACAGTGTTGTGTGTCTGTTTCGAAGAAAATCCGTGGATAGGTAGCGTTAGTGACTACTAATGCGATGGAGGTAGCTTAATAGATGTTCGTGCTCGACGACTACAACATATGCGTCACCTACTGTTGGAGCTTATCAAGTTTCACATTCAAACAACCCAGCCCTATTCGACCCGAACTATTTAGGAGCCTTTTCAGATTTCATACCAGACGTTGGTCTCCAACGTGTTACAGGATCACGTTGTGTCAACCCAACGTCGGGACATGTGATTACTATCCGGACCGTTATTCGGCCGAACCGAAAGATCCCAAGAAGAACGCGTCCACACCCTAAACAACACTGAACGCTCCGAAAACGGTCACAACAAACGAATATGCTACCTCAAGTGCAACCTCGACGAGGGTATCTTGCAGAGTACTTCCTTTCCGTGCGTTGAGTGTGGGACTTTGCAATTAGCGCCCCGCGCACGGCACGACAGCGATTGGCTACGAACACCAAATGCTACTCGACCTCCTAGCTTTTGGTGACATAGGGCGGGTCCGTACGGAATAAATACGCCCCACGGCCGCACCTCTAGTATCTTGAACCCTTCCCTCCCCCAATATTCAGCGGGCGTGGTGCACCATACCTTATGATAGGGATGGTCGCTCGATCTGTAGCCGAAGTCGGTGGTGCAAACGATACTGAGCTTAGGCGTGTCTGCCGCTACTTTAGATATTCACTGACTGTACATAGCGGTATTTAACAGAAAAAGTACTGATTATGAAAACGCGTAATCGTACAGGCCGATGTATGATATATCAGATCATACACATATCCCCGAGGCACTAGGGTTTTAACCCTAAACACAAATAATGCGTGATTTGAATGCATACGGCGGGAGCCTAATGCAACGATCCAATGCGTTTCCGGATTCCCTTGCGCCGGTCAGGTGTGCAGCAACGCCTCCAAGCAGGGTTTCCTGACGCCAGAGTCGCTGCAGCAGCAGGCGGAGGGGCAGGTGGCGCTGCATGCGGTGCTGCAAGCGCTGCTTGAGGAACACTCGCACGCGTCGCCGTGGGGTGTGGGTGCAGCGGGTGGGGTGGGCGACACAGCGGAGCAAGCGGCCCCTCTGCCACCCGTCATGCCTGCCCTTCCGCACCACAACCTGCTGTTGGGCAAGGAGGGACAGTTGCAGGTAACCCCTGCCTTTCCTCAAAACATGAAATGAAACTAAATGAAGCAGTGCAATGGGATTATTGCTGTGGGTGGCTCGTCAATCAATAGCACAAATCGGGTCTCAATATCGAGTGTAATCCATCTCAAAGATTTGTATATGTCAACATTGGGGCACACACCCGCGCTCGCACACACACACATAGACACACTCGCTAGCACATATCATGACACTCGCACACAACACACACACGAACACTCACCAACAGACATACATACGAAGATCCACTAGCACACACCGCTGACATCATTAAAATCACACACAACACCCGGACATCATTGCACACACATACACAAACGCATACCACATCACTCCACGTAACACACACACATCATTTCACTGGCACACATCATTACGCTCATTTACATCATTTCACTGACACACAACTAAACACCCACGAAGACTCACTGTCACATACACATAAGACCATCCACTAGCACACACCGCTGACATAATTTTTATCACACACACACACCACTCACATACATCATTACACACATAAAACACACGCGCTATAATTGTAACATTTTTTCCGTACAGCACAGCGATTTTATTTGTGAGCATGTCTATTCAATCATTATTTTTTATGTTTGATACCGTTTTAGTAGATAGGTCGTTTATAGCACACCAACTACTTTCATTGCAGGGATGATAATTGAGTGATGTCTATCGTTCAATAGGGTGGGGGTTCAGCCAACGTTGCGTTGGTAAGATTAGTCGTTGATGGGCATATAATGTCAAATTTGTGCTGCAACGCGTATATGAACCTCCTCAATGTAGACAGTTGGCCAAGTGGAACTAATATCTGGAAACCCTCAAGCGCACAGCGTGCCCTGCTTTCCTTCACCAAGATGTATTAGTGGGTTGGCGGTAAGAAATAAATCCTGATTTTAATAAATAGATAGTACAAGCACAGCAGCGCGTTGTCTTTGCTCCAAAACATATCACGAGCTGCGAAACCCTGGGATTCGCCTCTTACGTGATGTTCACCGCACTGCGCTTGTCCTCCCCGCTGCTGTGGCTGCGCAGGTCTTGGACACCTCCGCGTACGTGCAGTGCATGGGCATAATGCCGGGGGCGGCGTGAGCTTCCCGGATGATCTTATTTCGTGTGCGAATGTAATATGCTTACTTACAGCAGGCCCCATCATCGGCTCAACGTGCTTTATATGTGCATAGAATAGATCACCGCCCAGAAAGCGAAGAGGAGTTAGGCGTTGTACTTGTTGCTGCGAGGGGAGGTCGAGCAGCAACAGCAGAAAAAGCAGGGCAAGAAAGTGGCAGCGAGCAGTACGACACCGGTGATGAAGAGCGGCAGCGAGGGTTCGAAGCAAGGCTCGGCCTCGTTGTAACAAAACTCGCACCCCTCAAGCTGCGCAGAACCAGGTGCAGCGCTTGGAAAAGCGGCAGTGCAGACGTTGGTCGCGTTCACACCGCCCCGAAACTCGCCGGCGACGGTAACGAGGTTAAACTGATCGAGGAAACCTCGGTCTGTGACGCCCTCCGACTCTAGACACGCCTCCGTGCTATCGATGCAGTCTGCGCTCTGAAAGTACCAGCCGATAAGGCAGCCCACTCCGGCGGCTAGGAATACAGCCCACCAAAAATAGGCACACCTACAGGACGGACCGGGGGGGGGGGGGGGGGGGAGGGGGGGGGCAAAAGAAGAAAGCGTCAGAAACGGTATACTGTCAGAAACTGGACAGCACCCACAGCACAGCCGAGAAATAAGGGGTGGAAGGAAAGACTTTCCAGCACTAACAATACATGAATAGCTATTTTAACTCTGTCGTGTGTCGAAGTCCATGAAAAGTCACCGACAGTGCTTAGCAAGTAGAGTTTGATAATTCGGCGGTGGTTCCATACAGATTTAGGTTGTAAAATATTGTCGCAGCGAAAAAATAGGTGACCCTTCCGTAGAAGCAAAGCTATTGAAACCCTGTCCAGTAGCACGCGGCGAGCTAGCGTAAACACATCTTGTTTTACCGACGTTCCCTGCCTCGTTGCAATTATAACATGTAGTAGCAAGAATACTTGCGCTGTGGTAAAGTGTTGCTGTTCTGGGGTAGCTAGCGCGTAGGCCCCTTCGGGGTCCAGATGTCAATAAAGTACAGGAGATAAAAACAAGGCGCGAGAGGATAACGGGGAACCCGCCACTAGATCCAGCGGCAGGTCAAAGGGCGAAACCAACAGAGTGCATAGCGAAAGCAATGCGATTGAATTTCAATGTTGTGAAGCCATAAGGAAGGAGGTTTAGGAGAGGTTACTTGTTGGCGCCGGAGGCGCAGCCAAAGTAGCAGACCATCCGGGCGGTATGTAGCTGTGCTGTGACGAGTTCAAACGGCGCGTCGTGTTTCGCGTACAGATGACGTAGTCGGTGTGTGACTGGTAGACCGTGTGTGAGAGTCCTAACCAGAGTTAAGCTGCACCAGGAGATGACTGCTTCAGTTGCTTCCTGAGACCAGCGCGCGTGTATCGTGTAGCGACTTGCAGGGATGACTCGTATGCGTGTGGCTTTAAAAAACGCTGCGGGGTAGTGATGTTCGCCGCGCTGATCCGCTGCATGGTACGTCAGAAGCGTTTCCTTCAGACTCCCGGCAGGTGTCGTCTCCAGGTCTCGACTCCTATCTACGCTAGTAATCCTTTTAGATACTTTGGTAGCGTCTTCTCGTAGTTATTCATTCTTAAGTACCGAGTCCTTACTGATCGCTAACCGTCGGATTGATATGTCATCTTTAAGATCGGATGATATTCAAACACCACGGATGAGCAGCCACAGCAGCAAGTACCCGTAGCGATTATTCATATTCCACCCCTCCCGCCAGAACCCTCCGCCGCCTATCAGTACATTCGCACAATGCTGGATCATGCATCATCAAAATACAAATTATTAAATATTGTGTGATTCCCCCCATCCTCGTCGGTCGGAGGACCTCGTCGGCGAAGGACCTCGTCGGAGCTCAGGCAGGTTGCCCCCGCCTGCTCCTCACCCTCCCTCCCTCCTCCCTGTTCGTAGCGGGGAGGCTGGGGAGGGGGTGGCTCTACGTGTTTTGTAGCGATCAACGCTGCTCCCGGGGCCTCGTTATGGCCGACGACCGGGCCATTGACCGGCCTTCGCGTCTTGCTCCCGGGCCGTCCCGACTGGCTTCCCCTTCTCCTCTTCCCCCTTTCGCCCGGTCCTCCGCGTCTGGACCTCCCCGTCGCGATTCTGCTGCTCGTCGGGCCCGTGCTACGGTCCGTGCGTCGTCTGCTGTCCCCCCCCCCGCATCCCTTGTCGGTACCTCCGCATCGGGGCGCCGCGCTACTCCTCGTCACAATGCGCGACGCCCTCTTCGCTCTGCTTTGTCTCTACCCCCCCTCGGTGGCTCTTGGGCATCTGTCGTGCGCGCCACTTGCGCCGTCCGTCGCCCGCTTACGAGTCGGTCGGAAAAACCTGCTCCTCTGCGGCGAGCTGCTAGGGCTACCGCTGGTGGGCGGCGGGCTGCCCCTGCCGCCGGTGGTTCGAGGGAGGCGGCCGATGCCTTTCAGCGTAGAGCTGCTGCCGCTGTTGCTGCAGCAGCCGCCTGCCATAGAGACGCTGGTAGTGTTGGTACCGACGTTGCTGCTGCTGCTGGTGCTGCTGTTGGGGCTGGTCGGCGCACAGCTGCTGTTGCTGCTGCTGCTGCAGCCGGCGGAAGTAGAGACATTGGTAGTGTTGGTTCCGCCGTTGCTGCTACTGCTGCTGTTGCTGGTGCTGGTCGGCGCACGGCTGCTGCTGCTGTTGCTGCAGCAGCTGCCGGACATAGAGACACTTGTAGTGCTGGTGCCGCTGTTGTTGCTGCTGCTGCTGCTGCGGAGAGTGGTGCTGGTCGGCGCACGGTTGCTGCTGCTCTTGCTGCAGCAGCCGGCGAACGTAGAGACACTGGTAGTGTTGGTTCCGCCGTTGCTGTTGCTGCTGCTGATGGAGGTGGTGCTGGTCGGCGCACGGCTACTGCTGCTGTTGCTTCAGCAGCTGCCGGACATAGAGACACTGGTAGTGCTGGTACCGCCGTTGCTGCTGCTGCTGCTGCTGCTGAGGGTGGTGCTGGTCGGCGCACAGCTGCTGCTGATGTTGCTGCTGCTGGTGGTGGTGCTAGTCGGCGCACGGCTGCCGCTGCTGTTGTTGCAGCAGCTGCCGGACATAGAGACACTTGTAGTGTTGGTTCCGCCGTTGCTGCTGCTGCTGCTGCTGCTGCTGAGGGTGGTGCTGGTCGGCGCACGGCTGCTGCTGCTGTTGCTGCAGCAGCCGGCGGACGTAGACACACTGGTAGTGCTGGTGCCGCTATTGCTGTTGCTGCTCCTGCTGTTGGTGGTGGTGCTGGTCGACGTACGGCTGCTGCTGCTGTTGCTGCTGCAGCTGCCGGACATAGCGACACTTGTAGTGCTGGTGCCGCCGTTGCTGTTGCTGCTGCTGCTGGTGCTGCTGTTGGGGCTGGACGGCGCACAGCTGCTGCTGCTGCTGCTGCAGCAGCCGGCGGACGTCGAGATACTGGTCGGGTTGGTGCTGCTGTTGTTGTTGCTGGTGCTGGTGCTGGTGCCGTTCGGCGCACAGATGCTGCTGTTGTTGCTGCAGCAACCGGCGGACGTGGAGACATTGGTAGTGCTGGTGCCGCCGTTGCTGGTGGTGGTGCTGCTGGTCGGCGCATGGCTGCTGCTGCTGTTGTTGCATCAGCCGGCGGACGTCGAGATACTGGTCGTGTTGGTGCCGCCGTCGCTATTGCTGGTGGTGGTGTTGCTGGTGCCGGTCGGCGCACAACTGCTGCTGCTGCAGCAGCCGGCGGACGTCGAGATAATGGTCGTGCTGGTGCCGCCGTTGCTCCTGCTGCTTCTGCTGCGGCTGTTGGTCGGCGGTCGACTGTTGCTGGTGAGAATGGCGTGTGCAAAGCCGCATCTAGGGGTGTTGGTGTTACTGGTGTTGCTACGGAGGGTGCAGCTGCTCATGCTGCTACACGTGGTGGTGCTGGTTGGAGTGCGGAGAGTGCCGTTCCTACTGGAGATCAGCGCGCTCCTGCTGATGTGCGGAGGGCTACAACTTGGGGTGTTGTTACTGCTGCTACTGCTGCCGGTAGTGAAGGTACTTCATGTGGTGGTCCTAATGGGCAAAGAGCTGGCTATGTTGCTGCCGGAGACCCCTTGGCACCTGTTGGTGGTGGTTGGCGCTCAGCCGTTGCTACCAGTGTCCATGAGCAGAGGACTGCGGCGAGTGGTGCTGCATCTGTTGCAACTGCTACATCTATGGGACTTGCGGCTGCCGGAGCTCGCTCGCGCCGGGCTGCTAGTGTTGGTGATGGTGCTTGTGGGCGCAGACATGTGGCTGGTGGCAGGGCCGCTGGTGGTGCTTCTGCACCTGCCTGTGCTGACCCGCGCCCGGTTGCTGCGGCATGGGCTGTTGGACAGAGAGATCCAGCAGGTGATGGCGTTGCTAGTGGTGCTCCCGCAAGTGCCGGTCAGCGACTCGCCGATGCTGCCACAGCCCGTGGGCAAAGGATTGACAGCGGTGCCGGTTCTGCAGCTACTGGTGCCAATGGGCAGAGTGCTTCTGCTGCCGGGCGGAGGGCTGGAGCTGGTTGGCGGCGAGATGATGCTGTTGGAAGCTGGCGAGATGCGGTTGCTGCAGTTGGTGCCCATGCTGGAGCTTCAGGGTCGGAACCGGGCCTAAGTGCATCGGGTGTTCTATCCCCGTCGCGGGGGGAATGTTACACTTGCGCTCCGTGTGGCATACGGTTTGCTGGGCGTAAATGGCGCTCTAATTTCGCCAGACACACGAACATGTTCATAATTGGCAATGGCCCCTCTACTTCCGCACACCGTCGCCAAGCTCGCCACCTTGCGACCTCCTCTCCGGCCTTGTTTTCCCTTTGTGCCTCGGGCGACCACCTTCTATCTGCCACCCAAGCTCGCCCTCTTACCGCTCCATGCCTACACTGTGTGGCTGCTCCCGTTTCTCCAATGCTGCCCCACGACTATGTTGGCAGCTCCCGGCCGCCGCTCATTGGATCACGCCCCCTCCGAATGGCTGTCACCCCTCCCCCCCCTGCTTGGGGTGGCCTCCCCCCCTTGGCTCCACTCCCTTCCCCACCCCGGGCCGAACCGGAGCTTACCCCCCTCACTCCCCCCCCTACACATGATGGACCCCCGATACCTCATGGACAACCTTTTATGCCCTCATCTGCAGCTGCACTCCGCCGAGAGGCTGCTCTCCGATCCCCCCCTCGGGCCGCTACTCCTGCCTCATGGTGCTCCGACAACGACCCGGTCGCTTGTCTACTTGAGTTCAGACCTGTCACTGCGGCCCGAGGGGTTTGTGCGACAGCGAGAGACGACCTACGTTCTGCCCTACAAGACACCCTCGAATATGCGACCTCCCTTCCCTCAACGGACTCTCGGGCTGCTGGAGCTTTTTTGGCAATTCACCTCTTTGGCGGCCTCCTCCTCCGACCGTTCCCGGCGGCGACCGGTGCTCGCATCCGCTCCCTGGTTCAACGTCGAGTCCGTCTCTGGTTCTCTACGTCCGGAGAGGACGGACTCACGGGCATTGACACCCTTCTACGTGATATTCGAGATGGAGGTGAGCTTGCACGTGCGTGCCCGGGAGCTTCTGCGCCTAGACGCCCCGGCGGTCGGGGCCGGGGTGGGGGGGGCTCTCGCCGTCGCCGGGCCCAGAACACTCAACGAGAGCAGCACCACCCACCGACTCGCCTTTCTGAAAGTGACCTCCGACGCCGTGCTGCCTTCCGTCGGGCCCGTGAGCTAGTGGAAGTTGGCCAGTTGCGACGGGCCCGGATGGCCCTAGACGGAGCCGACTTCGGAATGGTGGAGGACGCGGACGCGGCTTTGGCCGCTCTTCAGCGGTTGCATCCTCCTCCCGGTACTCCCCATCCAGACTGTGATCTCCCCGACCCTCTGCCCCCCCCGGCGCGCCCACCCCTCACGTATTTAGATGACAGTGATAGCCTCAAAATATGGGAGGAGTCTATGCTCCTTGTCTTGAGAAAAGCACCTCGCTTGTCAGCCCCCCACGTTGATGGCTGGCGATGGGAACATGTCCGTGACTTGAATGTTCCGGCATGGCGTAAGTGGGTTAACCGCTACTCGGCGGGAAACATTCCCGAGGCTGCGGCGGACTTTCTGGCGAGTGCGACCGGGTGGGCTCTTCACAAGCAAACTGGGGTTGACCGCGACGCCACTCGCCTTCGAGGTGAGGCTCCTAAAGTCCGGCCGTTGGCTGCTGGCAGCGTTTTGTCGCGGTTAGCTCATTGTCACGCCATAGCGCGGATAGCGACTGTCGCGGCCGACCACCTTGGCCCTGTACAACGATCGGTTTTCACCAAAGCGGGTATCGAGCGAGCCATTCATACCACTCGCATTGGCCTACAAGCTATTCCTGATTGCAGCCTTCTAAGCTTGGACCTGGAAAACGCCTTCAACACCATCTCCCGCCGGAGTTTCCTTGCGGAGCTGTACAAGAACCCTGACTTGCATCCCATTATCCCGTTGGTTGAGATGATATATTCACGGGACTCCACGGTGTATTACTTCGACCCCAACGATGCTTCGCTCCTACACGGCACGGTTCAATCTCGTACGGGTGTCCGTCAAGGAGATCCTCTTGGCCCGCTTTTGTTCAACCTGGCGATAAGCACCCCCCTCCGGAATATTGGAGAACGGTGCAAGGATTCAGCGGCGATCCAAGCCTTTTCTGATGATGGCAAGTATCTGATCAAAACGCCTTTCGTCCCGACTGTGATTACGGTGGCTACGGAGGAAATGGGGAAAGTCTGCTCGAATGTTCAACCAATCAAATCTTCGTGCATGGTACCTCCGGATACGGCCCTTGAACTTGTCGAGGTGATACGGGCGATGGTCCCCGTTGTTACGGGTACTAGTAACCTTGGAGCCCCTTTGGCGATGGATTTCTCGATGGCAGACGGCCCTCCAGCGTCTCATAACGAGAACTATGTTCACTCTTGGCTGCAAGACACCGTTGAGGCTCATCAACTCCTCTTGGACAAGATTGTATGCTTTGCTATGTCGGACTTCGGAGGGACTCACGCCGCTTTCCGCTTGATGATCACGTGTGCGGTACGCCGCTATGGTTTCTTGCTCCGCACCCTCCCCCCAGATATCTGCCGACCGTACCTTGCTACTGCAGATAGGGCCGTTCGTGCGGCAGTTTATCGAATCTTGGGCGTTTCTTTGGACGCACAAACACTCGATCAACTGAATTGTGCTAAACGACAGCTCTCCCTCCCGGCGGAGTTTGGGGGGCTTAATGTACCGTCCCTCGAGCTCGACGCCGAACCTGCTCACTATGCTTCATTCACTGCGACCCTCGCCAACCTGATTACTGATTACGAGTCCGAGTCGCTAGGTCCTTTGTACGGTCTCATCCGACAGGAACTACTGAATGTTGCCACTTCTACTTTACCGTGGGCGGTCCAATTGCGCAATTCGTACGACTCTATCTCCACTATGGGCGGGTTTTCGGAATCGGAGCTTGTGGTTTTGACTAACACACTGAACCAAAACCTTTCTGATTATGCCGGGCCCGATGTCGAGTTGGTGGTATCTACGGTCAACAATGCGGTGGCACCCGCTACCCAAGTGACTAGCCTACAACTTCCGACTCCCGATGCTCTTACTCGCTTGGGAGATTCTGGGGGCCACATCCAACGGGGCATTTCGCGCATTCTTCGTGCCCGGGCCTACCTTGACCTCTTGGCGTTTTGCAGACCTTCCCCACCGGACTATATGAGGGTGACTTCGGGTACGGGTCGCGGGGCTTTGGCTCTCTTTTTCGCTTCACATGAGTCCAGTTTCAAGGTGCCATCCGATTGCTATATGATGGCAGCCCACCGGGTGCTTGGCTTGACTGCGGAGCGCGCCGCTCATGTTCGAAAATGCCCTCGGTGCAATGAGGCCCCTTCAGAATCTCGCGGGTATGGATCTTCGTCGACGGTATCGGGCATCTTTATGTCGGGTGAGCGCTCAACAGCCGCTATGCTCATGGACCATATCCCCCGGTGCCCGTGCTCTTGGTATATCATTCAACTCCATGACCGCATTGTCCACGTGCTTGAAGAGTTCATGCTTGAAGCGGGGGCTACTAAGGGCCGGGACTTGCGGTTGGAGGTCCGCCGTATTCGGTCGGGAGCTTCACGTGATCGTCCTGGGGATGTGGTTTGGTTGGACTTCATGGCTCCGCACCGCCATCTTGTTGTTGATGTGACGGTTACAAGTGCTCGCACGAACACCAACGTTCCTCGTATAGGTGCTCGCCTTCCACTCCCTGGCAGCCTTGCATTGGGAGCTCAGCAAGGCAAACTTGATGCGGACCTCCGCACTTCCGCTTTGCTTGGCACGCCTTCGGTTCAGTCGGTCCATGACTACTACCCCTTCGCCATGGAGGATGGGGGCCGGTTGGCGCCGATGGCGGCTGAGTTGGTCGATCGCTTGGCTATTTTGGTGGCTGTACGTCGCTTCCCTGGCATGGGGGCCGCTGACTCTCGTTCCTTGCGCTCTGACAGTTATGTCCGTATGCAGCATTTTGTTCGTCGATCTACTTCTCTTCCGTTTCGGCGTTTTTTGGGGGATGTGCGACGAGAATTCATGCAACGTCTTTCTGCTGCTCTTCATGGCACTCTGGGTTCTTATCTCCGCGACGCTTTTCAGGAAGGCAGTGCTGATGCTGTGGCATGCCTTCCTGTTCCTCGGGCGACATACGCGATGATGGCACGCAATTTGTGAATCGGCGATTGAATTGCGACGGCGGAGTTTTGGTGGAGCTTGACGACGACAGCACACGAACGCGTGCGGTCGTAGCACGCCTTGACGCCTGTACCTTACGCCTGTACGGGTACCTGCGGTAAAAGGGACATGATGTCGCCATGTCACACAATGCTGACATCAGCAGTGGTATAATAAAAGCATCGTCAGTCGCCAACCGTATTACACTTCTACACAAAAGTCCGGATTGTACCCGGGCCGATAAGCAGAATATAATTATCAAGTTTATTACAAGAAAAAGTATGCCATGGAAACCACCAATCAAAAAGGAAAAAGGTGGAAAAACCCCCACAGGCTTAAAACCATCAGGGTGAACAGCCGACTGAGCAGTCACAGCCTGCTCGAAAATAGATAGCGTACGCAAGTTAGCAGTCACGTATGGAACGCGAATTGACGCTGAACGAGTTGGTATTGACCATCGGGTAACGGCACTCGAATAGGCGGGTTGCCACTCAACCACTCAACAACGTGAGATCGTCGACGGTCAAGGTTAGGCCAGTCTCCTCAAACTACTCGCGAACGGCAACGTCTAGTGGTGCTTCGTAAAATCTCGATTTTTGGTGAATTGTTTTAATTTCCGGTATGTTTCAGTAAAGTTGCGCCGCATTGTACAAATTGGGTGATTTGTGCGGGGCTTGTCCAAAAGTGCTCGTCAATTCACAATTCCCACTGTTTTGCACGGCCAATTCCCGGCGTGTGCCACGCGTAGGGCGACTGTGGTGGCACAAGCATATACCCAAAGCTTTCCAAACAGTACCGTCAACGTGGTGCGGCCCAAACGGCCAAGACGGACCTCGCCCCTCGCCAATGTCAATCGCCCCACGCAAAAAATAGTGTACTATCTAGGCGCCCGCCGGCGGCGCAGCGGCGGTGGCCCCGGAGGGGGGTGCGTTCGCAGGCCCGTCGGCATCTACCTCTACCTCCACGCGGTGGGCGTTGGTAACCCTGTAGCCGTGCCATGCTTGGCACGGTAGGGGGCTGAACGAGGTACCGACAACTGCGATCCGCGGGATCATCAACTGTCGGGAAGCCCGGTACGGAGGGTTTTGGAAAACATAATATCCGTACACCAACACAGGGATCTCCCGCTCGGCCTGTCCGATTTGTTCTTTCAGCGACTAATGACTCACAAATACTCTCCCGCCCTGACGGGTACGACGATTGCGGAATGTTTTTTGGCAAGGAAGGGTACGGACGGATCAGCGGTGGGACGAGGGTGTTGGAGCTGGCGGCGGACAGCAGGGAAGCAGCGCTAGGGCACGGCGCTAGCTAGCAGCCGCCAGCCTTGCGAAACCTTCCGGTCTCCCTTGGGGGAGAGGCCCGAAGATACGCAGGACGGAGGCGGGTCGCAGCCGGAGGAGCGGCACGGTCTTGCGGCGGAGGTCGGGAGGATCATCCGCCGCCGGAAAAACCCGGTACGGGGGGTTTTCGGTTAAATATTCCCGTACCCACCATCTTTTGAGGATAGCCGATCCCTGGGCATTATCCGTTCCCCTTCCCCTAGTCGGTACCCGGTTATCGACAGGCGGCCTTAGGCAGTGTGCCCCGGGTTATCGCAACGGCACACTGCTCGTATAGGCGGCCCATTAACAACGTAAATCGCCGGGGGAGACAAGTGCGGCCAGCACAACGCGATCAGATGGGTGGTGGAAACAGACGGCAAACGGACAGGGGACACGAGACATCTGGCTCGGAGGCAGGAGAGCCAGCCGGACACCGTCTGCAACCTGGCTATTTTCTTCTCCCAGCCCCCGCGGGGGGGGAGAAGGCTAGACTAGGTTGAGAGTCGCGCCGAGCAGAGCGACTACTATCTCCGATATCTCGGACGGGATCGAGCACGGATCGAGACGAGTCCGACGACGACCTGAGCGAGGGGGGTTTTTCACCTGCCTTTTCCCCTACCTCCGGCACGACCGGAGTCGCACAAGAGCCGAGGTCAGGCAGGTTCGACTCGACCAGCTCATGCTGACCAGCCTTGCTGATCGGCAACCCCGCCGCGGCTGGAGCAGGCCGCGTATCGTGGAGACTAGCGACATTTTTATTTCATACTGTATCCAAAAAAAAAGTATAGATCAGAAAATAATAAATACCAGGATACGGGTATGTTTTAGACGGTATCGTTACTGCCATTGGAGAGGTTGGGATTAGTGGTTCACGGTCTACCTCACGCTTAGAAGTCCAACAACAAGTTGAGCATAGCAAAAGGGGGGCCCAGAGACAGCAGCCGGTTCTTACTGGCATTGTTGCAAACAATTACAATTTCAATTTCAATGTACTATCTAACAAAAACTGCAACATGCGGGTTTTTACTCGCTTATTTTCCATATGCATCACTGTGCTTGCGGCGTGAAAATCCATGCTCCATTCACACATACATCCGCAAACCAAGCATGTTGCATTCAACACGGCATCCACGCCTCCGAACCCCCTCCCACAAGTCCAAAAATAGAGTTGCGTGCCTCAACGAGCAATACGCAACATGGTGTGAGCGCTTGAGCAGTACCCGCGTGCGGTGTTGAGGACGACTTGTGCAATTTAAACAATTTCTGGGAATTTTTTGTGCTTAATTCGACAAACTCGTCCGACGGCTCTCGCTTTAAGCTCGTAACTAGTCATACCGAATGACGGCTAACTGCTTGTTTTCCGGCTCTGCCGTTGTTGGATGGTGCATGGGTACCGTCGTGCCTGACATGGTGAGAGGCGCACGTATTCTCGCCTACCTTATTATGCACACCATATTGCATGTCCAGAATTTTGTGGAGGAGTGTATGTGCTAGCTTAAAGCGAGTGTTGTTGGACGAAATTGTCAACTTAACCCATAGAATCTCAGGAAATTGTCTAAACTACACACATCGTTGTGAGCAACACGCATGGGCAGTGCGCGAGCGCTTATACCGAGTTGCATGTTGCTCAGTGAGCCATGCAACCCTACTTTTGGGACGTGTTGGAGGGGGTTTGGAGGCGTGACGGGTGGTTGCGGGTATGTGAATGGAGCGTGAAAGTTAACTCCGCTGGCCCGGGTGATGTATTTGGAGAGCAAGGGAGTAAAACTTTTACAAGGATATGCTTTTGATAAATAATGCACTCTAGAATGGAGGAGGGCGATTGGCATTTGCGCGAGGTCCAACTTGGCGGTTTGGGATGCAGCATGTTGGCGGCGGTGTTTGGAATGGTTGGGGCATCTGCTTGTGCCACTCCAACCGCCCCGAGCTTTGGTACATGTCGGGAATTGACCTTATAAATCCGTAGGCGTGAAGAGGGGGTAAACATGTATTTGCACCGCACAAATCACAAGCACGCACAAAGCCTCGGACAGTCGGACAAAGCGTCTCGTGAGGTGATCCCAATTCGGCGGGTGTCACTTGGCACTGCGGCTCAACTTTGAAAGAATACTGTAGAAAATCACATAATATTCGCCGGAACGTTTCGTGTTATTGAGCCCCTTGAGTACGTGCGTTCAACGCGCAGTGAAAAGGTGCGTCCAACGATGTATTTTGCACAACGTTATATATCATCAACAAGTGAGCAAGACAAGCGTCGATTTTTCAGTACCGCTCAGCTTTATTGCCGTACGGGTACACGCACGAGTATTGTGACGATCGTGGTAATTGGGGCTCGCGCACGGTGCTTATCTACTGCGATGTACTACAAAGTACTATAATCCATCAACTCAACGAGCCACCCAAACAGCAAGCCAGCCACGGTCTCTAAATAGATGACCGTCCGATCACAACCGCTTCAGATCGTGAGGCTATGATTCACCAAGAACCACTAGGACTGCTAAAAATCAGGTTTTATTGCTAATTAGGCACTATTTCTAGTTTCCTTGCGCGATCATGGCCTTGTCCGTAGTCGAGAAGTAGTCAAAAGTCTCGCAAGTGTAAGCGTGTAGACCCAAAACGCTCCGAAACCAATGTCACGTTTTGATTAGAGACCAATTTGCGTGACAATTAACTATGGCTTAAATAAACAATGATAATAACGTGCGAGAGCGTAAATACACTCCTCCACAAAAGTCCGGACATGCATTATGTTAAGCATAAGCTAGTCAAGAACACGCTCCCCTCTCACCACGTCAAGCACGACGATACCCGAGTACCACCCAATTGTAGGAGAGCCGAGAAGCAAGCAGTAAGCCGCCATCCGGGGTGGTTAGACCTCAGCTTAAAGCGGGTGTTGTCGGTGGAGTTTGTCGAGTTAAGCCCATAAACTCCCGAGAAATTGTCTGAACTGCACACGTCATTCTGAGCGCCACGCTTGGGCATTGCTCAAGCGCTCATACCAAGCTGCATACTTCTCTGTGTTCCACATAACCGCATTTTTGGGGGGTTTTTGGAGGGGGTTTGGAGGCGTGGGTGCCGTGTTCAATGCGCGAGGTTTGGTTTGCGGGTGTGTGAATAGAGCACGGAAGTTCACGCCGCTGGCACGGGTGATTTTTTGGAAAGCAGGCGAGCAAAAACGCACATGACGCAGGTTTGGATAAACACTGCACGCTGTAAACATGCGAGGGCGATTGGCTTAGGGGAGGGGCGAGGTCCAACTTGGCCGTTAGGGACGCATCACGTTGACGGTGGTGTTTGGAATGCTTGGGTATGTGCTTGTGCCAACCACACCCGCCCCACGCGTGGCACGCGTCGGGAATTGGGCTCGGAGGTCAATAGGAATGAAGAATTGGTAAACATATATCGACAAACCCCGCACAAATCGTCTCAGGAGGTGAGCCGACTTCGATGGGTGTTGCTTGGCACTGCCGCTCAGCGGTGCCGGAATAGTTTGTAAATTCAAATAATTCATAACAAATCGATTTGTGGGAGTCTGAACTCCGGAGTAGGTGCGTTCGACGCGCATTGAAAATACGCGTCCAACGGTACATTTTATAAAAAGTTTTGACCATATATCAGGAAGTTATGATCGCTTGAACATTGTTGCCGAAAGCGGCTTGCCCTTGGGTTGTGCGCATGTCGGTGGTAAGTCTACATACGCGATTTCTTGCGTTTCCCCCACAGCGGCCTGCCCAACACCTCCTCCCTCCGTCGCCTATGCATAATATCTGCGCGACCGTCGCATCAGCGTTCATATTGCGGCGTTGTGCGCCCGTTACTCTTTTCGTCTACCAAGCACGGCGACTGTTTGAAAGAGCGTGCCGCACGGGTGCGGGCGCGATAACCCCAAGTACACATGCCCGGCAGTGTTCGAACTCGCCCCTCGCAGTTGTCGGTGCATTCCATTTTGCGCGCAAAAGCATTGCCTGGGATTTCAGGATATTTGTCAATAAAATCGACGCATGATTGCATTTTCTACTTGCGCAGGTGCGAAATCTTGTCCGGACTTTTGTGGAGGAGTGTATTTTGCAAAGAGCTGAATGTAATTAAAAAGAGAATTAGAAAAGTGACTTATCTCCTCCCTCCACTACGTTGGCTAAGTAGCCCAACCTTGCCCGCCTCCAATGTTGAAGCGTCATTCGATCCTCGGGCGCACGTCGCATGAGACGTGCTCTCTGTCGCCCCGGACACACGTGATCATGCGCGTCATGATGCTTGGTTAATCTCACCAGTAGGTACGCTAGTATTGTTCATGGACTTGAGCGAATTACTATGGATGTACAACTACGGGTGTTCACATCCACGGAGTGTACGTAATGCACCTAGTAGCGATACGTACGGTCCTACAATAATCAGTATTGCAATAGGACAGTAGTACCTCTTACCCCCTTCCTATACAGGAATGATAATTATCATTCCTTAATTTTTTGGGTGACAATTATCATTATCGCGGCCGTGGTCCTATACAGTGCGAATGATAAAATCATCATTCCGTCATCATACAATATGTACAGGATACCGGATTCGCGCGGGAACTGCGACTCGGTGCCGATTTGCTGCAGCCGCTGCCGCCAGACCATGCGTACGCGGCGCACGTTGGCAGCGCGACCGACCACCTTGAACCCGGCGGGCCACAGCACCACCTCTACGAGGCGGTTCCCCGCTTGTGAGCGCACAAGGGGTATCCCCCCCAGCGCGCGGCGGGCGACACGCGGGGCCGCATCCCGCTGCTAGTTGAGGGGCTCCGCATATCAACACGTTCGTGCTGTGGCGCCGTGGCCGCTGTGGGCGTGTAGTGTAGACGCATGTGGGTCCTTTGGGCGCCTGTGGGTGCGCCTACGGGTGCGCACAAGCGGGGCACGCGGGCGGGGCTCTCGAGCTGATGGTCCGCACTTGCGGTCAGACCGGGTGGTAGAGGCGACTACAGGCGGGCGGCTGCCACAAGGGCGTTAAAACGTACCGTACGGGACGGAAAAGTTATCAATATTTTTAATGATTAGGAATGATAATTATCAATCGCGATACTCGTTTTTCGCGGACCGTCAAATCGCCGTGGGTACAAGTGGACAAGATCTTGACCATCCACTGTACCCGTACCGGGTACCGTTAAGCGTTATGAAAAAGTTATCATTCCTATATAGGAAGGGGGTTAACATGACTTTCTAGCACAAGGCCGTAAATGTATTGGTAAATATTTGGTTTATTTGCGCATGTGACCCTGTGACGTGGCAGTTGTGTGGAGTCCAAAACATGGTGTCGTTTGTAACAATTAAACACTTTATGGCTAGTTGCGGGAAAACGATGACTACATTATAAATCGGGGATGCAACACCATACCTACCCACCACACCTTGTCGCACGCCAGCTACTTAACCGCCAGTATGTCGTCGCTACACCCAACGCAACCGAGCTGGCTAGGAGAAATGTGGCATGCGGTAAAATTCAAGTAACGGTTGGCTCTCCGAGGGGGCGGGTGGAGCGTGTGACCGTGCCGACGTAGTGCAGTAAGTCGCGGCACATTTTCTGACTTTCCGTTACCAAAAAAGACATTCGGAGGCTCCAACACATATGCTCAACTGCCTTCCATCACCCTTAACCCCGACAAGGTTGTTGGATGTAAGTCGTGCTCTCAAGAAAATAATGATGCGCTAATCGGGCTTATTAGGGGCGCAATTGGCGAGTTATCTAGTAGCGCCACTGCGATCGGCTCTTTCTGCCCACTGTCTCATGGCTTCGGTCTTCCTGACACTCTCATGTCTCACCTCTACCTATACCGACGACAGCTTTGTACTTCCAGCCATTATTTTTAGACGTATCGATAGCATCGTTTCACTACTCGAGGCGATGTTTTGCCAAATAAGTGTATCTACATTCGTGTGATTATAGGGAGCTCTCGCCTCCTTGGCTCCTCCCGTTGTCAATCCATCACCATCGGCCTTTTAGACTCATATGGTTCAACCTTGAACTCTACAAGTTATAACTTGTTTCGGTAGCTTCTTCGTCCTTCTTTATCCACCCCATAGTGTAGCCCGTGAATCATGAGCACAAAGTGCTTGAACGTATGTGGGCTCTTAGTGGGAAACGTATTCCGTATCGACCGTCCGAAATGGCATGTGCTTGTTTGCCAGCCATTATGAATACTTAACACCCCTGCGTAAAAATTTCTCTGAAAAACTTGTCTGCGTGCCATATGCTCGCTGTCTAGGTGTATGGCTAAGGACATTTTAATGATGGAGACTCGAGAACAAGGAAAGCTCCCATAGCTTCCTTGTCCATCGAAAGCAAGAACGGAATTCATTCTCGCTTCTACTGGTGTTGGCATGTAGACCCCCCTATGTTCTATGCTAGTAGGCTGGAGCAGAGCGCCTTTGCATTGATAATAGCTTCCATTGCAAGGGGTAGACTTTTTAAAAGGGTATAGTCCTCTGCATTTTGTCTCTGATCATTATATGGTCTCCACCCTTCCGAAGAGTGTTTCATCCTTCGTGCATTTACTTCGCCTTATAGCATTTCAACCGCCTCATTTTGTGGTGCTGTTCATATTCCTATCCTCCCTAGCCCATCTGAGTTATTCTTCTTCTCATTGTTGATCTATAAGGGCATTCTATTTGGGCTTGATGGGCTGTCCCGTCCGATATGCGTTCCCGAGCGAAGGTCGTGCTTGGCTGCCCCGTCCAAATTAGTTGGATGCGGCACCGCCGAGGTGCTACCAAAGGGCGCGAGTGATGTGCACCGCGTCATAGGTGTGGAATAGCCTAGCATTCATCAATGATATGCATAAATAAATGAAATTCGGTCGCAAAGGTGACGCGCGGACCGAGGGGTTGGTCGGAGATCGGGTACATTAATTTTTAAAACGGGCAACACCGGCGATCCACACGCCCGGAGAACAGAACGTGTTACGGACGTGTGTAACTGCACGACACCCACCAGCCCGGCCCGGCAGCCTCCAGGGGACTATATTCCTTGCTTTGGCGGCATTGGGACGCTACACGCTCGCTCTAGGTGTCTAAAGGAGGGTCTTAAAGTAGAGACGATATTTCTGTTACGCGGCGTGGTTTATGGTGCGAGTCGATGTTGACTACCCTCGACGTGGAAAGTCGGCATGACGACCGGCAGATGATCCTAAAGCCCCCCCAAGCCCCCCAATCCTCTTGTTTACGACATAGGGTCGATGCCTAGTGCTTGAAGGGTAGCAAATTCCCAAAGAGCTCATCTCTCTCGGGCTGCGAAGGAGGTTTGTTTTACGGTCGTTGGCCACAAACTGACGGGTGGCCATAAAGTAATGTTAACAGGTACTTGCCACAATATTGGGCGCCAAAGCAATGCGCAGGAGATCATAAGTTTTGTCAATAAAATATACACATGATTACACTTTTCACATGGGAAGGTGCGAAATTTTGTCCGGAATGTTTTTGAAGTCGATATCAACGTCTTTTTGCAAATATTCCATGTCCGCATTTTCTACATGGTCTATGTCGTCATTACATATCAATGCGCAGTTTTACTGGAAAAATAAAGCGCAAAACTGCTCATTCCAACATTGTTTGACTTGCAGATCCTACTCCTACAGACAAATTATTGAGAGGAAAAAGTCGACGACTAGTATATGCAATTGTAGACAGTACGTGTGATTCACAAATGCACAATAAGAAATGTCGGCGGTTGGTATTTATACTCCTGCGTAAACCAATCAGGGGGGTGAAACTCGTGAAAAAGGGGGTGATTAAGGCTAACGAACCAACTCCTACGGATGGTCCAATTGCTTGTCCTTTATCGCCGAAAATTAGCGTTTCCAGTTTGAGAACAATGCAGATTACGCGCGTGCTGCACTTCCATGTGTAGGACATCCTTAGTGACTTGAGCGTGTGGTGATATGAAAACCCCAATAAAATGTCTGCGAAGGGACGCCATCGTAACGCGGAATAGGGCGGGCTATTCGACTGCGAGCGGGAGGCAAATAGGGGAAATGATATGCAGGCTCTTTGTTGCCAACAAGAAATCCCCGAGACAACAATTTGGGAAACTTTCTATGCAAGTTTTCTGAGTATACCTCTTCTCTGCGCGACACAAACTTATGGGTTTAGGGCTGCGATGGGGTGATGTTCGTTACACCGAATGTATTATCTATAACACGGGACACCTGATATGTGGTTTTCCGTGGGGGAGTAGTCCGGAGACCACAGCACTACCTTTATATGCCAACGAGCCTTTTAATGTTTGTGTCCAAAGCTGCCTGGTTAGTTCTTTATTCCGCTTCGTGGACGCTGGAAGTTGGTCTGCATTGCATGTGGACGAATACCACTGGGTTATTCCTGCTGTAACTTTTCAAGTGCCAATGAGCCGCAATAACACGCTGTGCAACGGCTGGGAGAAGGTGAACGGCTCAGCAATGATATGGCGCCACGTTCCGCCTCTTTAATCGGCATCCATCTGTTCCGACCACATGTGAGGAATGATTGACATTCCCCTCTCTCCCACTCTTAAAGCCCTTTCCCCTTTCCTATACGCGCTCCTGTCCGCAATGTCCAGTACGCCTGAATGCAAGTAAATGTGCCATAAGATTTTCAATTTCAATATATTCCGTGCACATGCCGGCAGCGTGTGCGCGTCCCATAGTCTGTTCGCCTTCAATTCAATACATCACTAGCACCCTACTTCTGCCCATCAAGGCAGCAATCAACACAGCTAGCGCCGGCAGCGGCAACGAATCCCGTCCGTCACTGTCTACCATCATCGCCACACCCTCCAGTTCTTTAGAGGGAATGCCGTTCTACCGTCTATCAACGTGTGGTCCCAGGGGATCGTTCCTTCGGGTAGCAGGAACGCTACACTGCCACTAACTCTTCCCGCTGTGCGTAGTAGGGCTGCCAGCAAGCGAACCCCTTGTCACTGGGATGCCCAGAAAGAAATAATTGGCGGCTGCCCGAGAAGCAGCCGTAGTAACTTTACGGTCCACGCACTAACGACAACCTTCTGACCCCTTCCCACACCCCCGGAATTTCGTCGGATTGCCAGACTAATATATACTACGAAGATTGGAAACCGCGGCAGAGCATCAACACTCGGAATCGGTTGCGGATCCCGCAACGTCCGCCACCTCCAGAATCTGTGGCAGCCAAAACGACAACTTCCCAATAAGAACCTGCGAGTTCGTTCGAAAACGATCCAGTGCGCGCAGACTTAGGTGCAGGTGCCGATGAGTGAGTGAGTTAGAGAGAGAGAGAGAGAGAGAGAGAGAGAGAGAGAGAGAGAGAGAGAGAGAGAGAGAGAGAGTGTGTGTGTGTGTGTGTGCGTTGAGATGACGAGTGGTGTATGTGTGCTTGTCAGCATGTGTTTGTGATAAGAGAAAAAGTGGGGATGGTTGAAAATGTATGCATATGTTACTGCGCGAGTGAGTGTGAGAGGGAGATTGTACTAGAGCGTGTATGTATTTGTGTGATGGATAGAGGGATGGAGGGCGCGAGAGCGAGAGGGAGACAGGGAGGGAGAGAGAGAGAGAGAGAGAGAGAGAGAGAGAGAGAGAGAGAGAGAGAGAGAGACATTGTGTGTGTGTGTGTGTGTGTGTGTGTGTGTGTGTGTGTGTGTGCGTTGGAAAGGGGGGGGTACCTATGCTGCCGGGGATTCAATGTTCTCTTCACAGAGCACAATCGCCTCGGGGGGAGGGCCTCTGCCCACCCTGCGCCCAGTGCCAGCAGGAGACTGGTCACCCTTGCCGCCATTGCTTTTGATGCCTAGCCCACGCCTATTTGTCCGGGAAAAAACAAAGCAAAAAGTCTTAGCAATGCAATGGTGTTGGAGACCGACGGAAACGTTTAAAGTGTCACTGTTTCAACTACACACTCGTCCAAAACAAAAACCGCGCTGACCGCAGGCCGGCTAATGACGAACACTACTCAACCGAGACCTACGCACAAACAGCTATGATGTTCGTGTAAGGAATGGGGGGTAGGGCGGGGGGGGGGGGGGGGCAAGCTTGAATATAGCGGGCACCTGATAGCTTCCGCGGTGACCCTGGCAACCACCCCATCGTCCTGCTGCCCTGGAACACAAAATAGCAAATACTCGTCGATCATAAAATAATGCGGCCTGGGTCCTTGAAGACGCAAATACAAATCTGAGCATGTTTAGTCACAGCTTACCGTCAGATATTATATCCTTTTGCAGCTGTCCATATCGAATCGCCAACATGGTCAAGGTATCCCACCACATGAACGGGTTCGGAGTTGATAAACAAAAAAAGGCAAGTATCAGTCGGTTACGACAGCCAACCCAGGGATCACTCCGCACGCGCGATGGATGACATGCTATCGATGACGTGAGGTAGGCTACATGGGTTTGGATAGGCGGATGTAGAAGTAAACATCAATTCGCCATCACGCGCAATGTCTGCTACTAACACTGGCACCTCCCTGTCCATAATAGCATTAAAACCCGGATCCCGATCATTCACACCGGCAGCCCCCTACAGGTAACAGCAGCAAGAAAGTAACAGCTGTACATGAATTCCTATCTGAACTCTAACATTCCTAGTCATACAAAAAAACTATTGTAATGTCTCAAGTTTTACCGATCCAATACATCTGTTCAATATGCTGAAGACTGTGCAAGTTATTCAAAAGACGCCAGTTTTGGGCTGGTTATTGGTTCTAAGATTGGATAAGCAAGTAAAGATGCTGCCCACCTGATGGTACTCTGCGAGCTGTTGGCGGTAGTCGGAGAGCGAAAAATTGGTGGCAGCTGCAGCGCCGCGGAGCAGCACCTGCAGTTTAGAAGCACCAAACAGCTATAGAATCATCATCATGACTATCAAATGCGGATGGGCACCAAGCAGTGGCAGTGGGTGCGGTGCCGTCTAAACAGAAAGTTCTACAAGGGCGGTTTAGAAGAGATAGGGCGAGGTGTTTGTCATGTTTTCATCACCGGTTGGCACTGCAATGGGATTGATGTGAAGAGGTGGCATAGAGCGAGCGGTGACTGACCAACGCCTTGTCGTAAGCGCGCCCAGCCTCCTCTTCGTTGTTAAAGAGGCCAAGGTAGATGTGTTTTGAGCCTGGGACCCCGATCCGCGCTTCCCACCGCCCGCTGGGATGGTGCGTGACGCCGCGGTACCTGCAAACCAAACGCGCAGGGCCAAACAAATATTCAGCTGAGTAGATGACACCCAGCGTTGGACTTACTTGTGACTGCAAGCATATCACACGCCCATCAACGACAGCAAGCAGCTACAGATATAAATATGACCGATCTAACGTTAAATTCGAGCTGGTTGGCATATGCTCAAGCGATTATCGAGAGCGTTGGCTGACTGGCTTAGCTATTGTGTGACTTGAAGTGGAGGGCACTGAGAGCGGGGCAAGTGCTGATGCGGGGGTAACTTGATCGAAGCATCACGGAGACTGTTCAGACATTACAACGACCATCACAACATAGTCATTCAACGGCGCGGCACCTGCTGCTTCCCCTGGCAAAGCCCTGACTCTGCCGACGCACAGACATGACCAGCTCCTCCAGTGTGATCTTGTCAATGAACCCAAGCAGCTCGGTGTACCTGAATGCGATGCCAGCCACTCATAAGCATAGATATCCAAGGTCGGGGATATACACATTCACCGTCATAACAAAGCGCTCGCCTGATTTCGTATCGTCATGTCTATACAAGTATATATGTATGTGGGTTATATATTTTGTAGCTGCTGGTGCTGCACGACCAGCGAGGTCTGGTCATTTTGCACTGAGAGGCAGGCAATGAACCGCAGAGGTATCATTAGGAAGGGAAGATACGATCCCCGTTTGTAATCACCAGCAACGACAGTGCGTGAGCAATGGGAGATACAGCACACAACAGGGTATTTACTGGCGTAGCAGTGGAGCTGATGCGGTCAGAATATGTTATTAAGCTCTCGAGTGTCTTACGGAAGAAACAACCGTAACAAGCGCCCATTCATGGTGACCACTTATTCAGTAATATATATAATTCACGCCAATGCATTTGTCTTACGACGTGGAACCAAATAAAAGACATGGAGAGGCGATCGATGCCTGCTCACCTGTCTTTCCCGAAATTCGTCTTCACTTGTTGTCCCTTCACTTTAATCGCGGCTACATCGTACGCCTCGGCGGCGTGGTCCTCTTGCTCATAGCCGCCCAGGTAAACTTGCCTCGCCATCTCCTTCACCCATATCTGATAGAGGAGCGAAGCGCGATGAAACAAATGAGGCCAATGATAATACACCTGGAGTGGAACACATGCCTTGCTATGTGCATGTCAAGATCTCCTCAGAAACTTGTAAACCAATATGATTGATCAGTTACATAAAAGCATGCTGCAATAATACATCCTACTCGAATGAATCGATATACATATTTGTCCCAGACAATATGCACACATATCCTAGAATATTAGCAAACAAAGCACTCAACGCACAGGCTACATCGTTATATGACCAACACAAACGTAAGTTGATAGACTCTACACAAGTCAAAGACAGTTGCAAAGGGAACTGAAAGGCAGGCTTCAAAATTCGGGTGAAAACACAAATGTCTTGATTTCAAGAGGTAGCGGTGATGTGATGTCTGTAAAATCATACGCATGTTACTCGATTTTTTTCCTAAACTGACATAAGCTGTAACATTTTTGCCTCGGCCCCCGAATAAATAATGTATATACAGCTTGATTATCATAAAGCAGCTCACACACGAGTGTTGCAGGGACATTGGAAAAGGGTCTAGAGGTAAATCTCACATGTGCCTCCCATCTGCCGCTTCTCCGGTGTCGTGTCACCCCCCTGACGATGCCAGGCGTCAGTCAGCGCAGACATTGCAGCACAGGCAGGTAAAAGAGAGCACAGATAGCAGACAGCGGAGCTCATGATGGCACACCCCAAGACCTCATACAAATGGGAACAAGGAAAAGGGGCATTTGCACATCCTCATCGAGCATATGTCATAGAGTAGGCTTTCAGCTAATCCTGCGCTGACGCGGGTGTCTACATCGAGCTAAAGCCTTTCTGGCGTCGTCACCTGTACTTGGAGGAACGCCCCCCGGCTGCCTTGCCCTGCTTCCCGCCCTCATCCTCCTCGTAGTCGATGGCCTCCCCTAACAAGCCAGTACAGGCCAGCGCCGATGGCGAAGGGTGGGCTCGTGTTCCCGGGACGCCCATCGCTGCCCGTGTCCTCAACGCAACCGAGTCGCCTCCCGACTTGGGATCGTATCCAGCGCGGGTTGACGTGACGCCGAAGGCCGAAGCATCTACATTCATCAGGTCATGCCCATCCGTGGTCATGTGCGACCCCACTGCGCTTGCCGCTGTGGTGCGAAATGAGTTGTTATTCAGGAGAGCAGGGTGCGGCTGGGGCTGCGCTGTGTTGTAAATCTGGGTGCCGCCGCCGAAACGGTTGGTGACGATGTGTGTACCTTGCTGCATTTGATGCGGGCCTCTGCCAGACAGGCTATACAGGACCTAAGATACACACGCACATACAAGCGCCGTGCATCGCATTGGTTAGCTTTTCATATCAATGACCGAGCGCTGACCTGCGGATGCCTACGTCACAGGGCACCTGAACGAGACATGCATGCGGAAAGTGACAGGAAGATGGAACAGTTCCAACGTTCAAACCGCTGTGCAAGAATTGGCGGCTTTCAAAAATGGGAGACGGACGAAATGTTTGAGTATACCCATATATTGGCATGCATGGTTATCCCTGAAATGGTAAACTGTAGGGATCATGTGTACCTCCTTCAATTGGGGCGCATCGGGCATTGTCACCTTCATACCAGATGCGGCCGCAGACTGCTGCTGGTACTGCTCCATTTGCCTGCTTGTGATACAATTTGCCAGGTTTCCTGCGCAACGCAGAACGTTGCGAGTTTTTCTCTGACAGAAGCACGATAACTTATTTACCACAACAACTGCTGGCACATGGAAACCTGAGGACTGCAAACCCGACACAGTAAGCTATTACATTTTTCAACTGCCCAGCCTGTCCATTAGCCGATAACATGGATAGGTAAGATAACAACGGATAGTGGATTGCACTGCAGGTCGTGCTATCTTAGAGTGGTATAGTTTGTAGCGGCTGCAGATCAATTGGCAAGTTGTCACCCCTGACCTGCGGACGGAACCCAGAGGTGGCGCTCGTCAGAAGGGGGCATGCCACCCATACCAAAGGCGTCCATAGAGGAGCACATTTGTTGAGTTTGGACCGGCATGTTTGCATACTGCAGGTGGTGACTCTTTCCGCAAGGCCCCAAGGAGAAGCAGGGCGAGTTGGTTCCCCTCTCCGACGCATGGCCGCCCATGTCAGGTGATGTGCTGATATTTTCAACATTAGGCAAGAACATATTGTTTGACTGCATACGATGCTGCTGCTCATGCTGGTTCCCATTGCCGCTGCTTCCTCCCGTTGTAACGGGCTGTTGCTGGGCCCTGTGTGCGTCTGGGGTCCCCACCAGGTCAGAACCCATGCTTAGTAGAGACGTGGTGACGTCACTCATAATCCTCTTTTTCGCTGCTTTTCGGGCTGCCTGTGAATCACCGCAACGCCTCACCAATGTCAGAGTGCAATGAAGGTACATGCGCGACGGTTGTTCAAAGCACAATAAACAGTGCGTGAGTGTGGACAGCAATATCGTACTAACAAGAAATTACATGAGCATGTAAAGATGGGCGTGAGTAGCAGAAAACAATTACGTGACACGACATTGAATGGCAGCGTCTCGATTTGGGCGAGTGGCGTCACCTGTTGGTCAGAGTTGGCATCTGAGTCGATGTTTCCGTATGCGGACCCAGTGCGCTTCCCTCCGACCGGTGACCGAGTGCCTGGCGGTGGGGTGTTGTTGAAATCCGCACACGCGGATGCGATCCCAAGCTGAGCCTGCCTGAGCAGCTCAGGGTTGGACTGCTGGTTGCATGACCCTGGGGAGGGAACATCGGCTGGAGGCCGCAGCCTCGGCAGGATCAGTTGGTGACATACGCAGAATACCACAAATAGTTGCGATGACATGGTAAGACAACGCGCATTTCACGGGGCGGACAGTAATGCCCTAAAAAATCAAGTAGTGTTTTCTCGAGTGTGAATATCATACGCATTAAGAAATTCTCAGCAGTCATAGATAATACTATATGTTGTATCTGAATTAAACAAGCACAATCAAAGACACACTACCTCCCATGTAACACGAGAGCTTATTTCATAAGTAATATAGACACGAACCAAATACAATCACTTATAAAACAAAAAGAAAGAGGCATGAAAACCAACCAAAGGACCATGATAGTAGAATCGAATTGACATACAGCTGGCCGCCCGATATGTAGGAGCTCCAATACATATATTTCAGAGTAACAACTGATACCTGGAGAAGCGGAGTCTGTAGTATGAGACTGATACACAATCTCTGGGAGGTCGTCGATGAGATCGTTCAGATGGCAGTGCTCATCCAAGCCACCCGCGCAACCGAAGAACATCCTGGTGCCCATACTACTCGGGGTGGTCTGGTGCTGTGATGGAGAGATGTTGGTGCCTGTCTCAGCGAGGCAGTGCTCATGCTCCTGGCGATGACGCATAGGGGAGGAGCCGTCATCTAGCTGCTCCCCTGCGACCAGGGCGAGGAAGGATCCTTTGGTGAGATAGACAGCATAATACGCAATATCGACAATCTGTTACGTTTGGTTTAATCTCCCACTCCCCAGATATATCATCCATGTAAACACCGAATTTACGCTGACCCCACAAATTCCAAACAATACAAGCTGTCTCTGAGTACCAGCTTGTATCTTAAACCGGGATGAAATTCTGCTCCAACCAGTCAGCCCGTGCCTCTCGCAGGATTGCTGGACACACCCTTAATGACGTTGAGGGTGACACGTGAAGGGACGGATGAAGCACGCACCTGTGCCACCATCGTGTCGCATGAGTCCAACGAATGCTGTCCTGGATGACGGAGGCACCACTCCAGGGCCCTGCTGTCCAGAAGAGCGGCGGCCGCCAGTGCTGTATCCGTCAGAAGGGGATTGCTCATCATGTTTCATCAACGAAGACTTTGATGTAGGTCCCTGCTGGAAACGCTTACTATTTTTCCCACGTCGGCTGGCACCCCCGGCAGCTTCCAAACTATCCATCCCGGGTAGGTGTCTGCGAGAATTCCAAAATCCGCATTCTTTTAAACATCGATATTGAAGTGCATGGGTGGAGGCGGGTGGAAATGCAACATATATATTGCAGCTTTGAGAGATATATTAAAAGTTCGAACGACGACAATAAAGAATAACCCGCAGGGCAAAATAAACAGCTGCTCGTCAAACACCAATAAGATACACCGCACATCCTGAATAGTGAAGCTCGATTGCATTCGAATTCGGATCCGGCAATTCAATAAAAGACTGTAGTCGTGCGCGTGGCAGACGCAAGCAACATACATATTTAGTCGGCGAGAGGCTTTAAAACCTTTGGTGTTGAGCTGCCGCCGCCGTCTACAGACATCCACACGGCTATACGGGTCTCTCATATATACACTCGGGACTTGTCCAGACCGTACGACTCGCTAGGTAGTAGCTAGGTACGCCAATCAAAAAAGACACGGGCATATATACAAAACCGGCGGTGCTCTTCGTGCGTCTTTGCTGCTTGCCTATAACATTCGCTGGCGCAAAGTTTCAGTATAATCATATGCAATATACTGGCGTAGCGGCCGGTAGCTGGTGGCAGATGTCTCAGGCAGCTGTTGTCGTAGGTCGCCTTAGATTGTCTCAGGCAGCAGTTTTGCACAAATTGTCGTTACAGTCGTATTTCTTTTATTGTGACTCCGGGAACCACAATAATATATATATGTATGGGCGTCGAGTATTCGGACGATCCGAGAAAATGCTTTCTTAACACTATTCGGTCGACCCCCGTCGATCGCGGGGCTGACGGCAGCGTAAGGCGCATTGCAGCACGACACACAAAAAACTGGCGCGCACGTACTGTGGGCCCGCGTGAATTTGATGGTCGTGGTGCCTATCAACGTCAGGATGCTACTGCCAAGAAAGTAAGCACTGGGAGGTGAAAGACCGAAGAAGCTGCTATACTCAATCGTGCAGCTGAAATAAAAGTAAGGGGCAATTGCGGGTATATGTAGCCATCACAGCGTACTTAGTATTTTCTCTTCGCAAACCGCCAATACCTGGTGAATGGGATAACTATCAGTATTATCACGGCGGCGGCGCGTGCTATACTCAGCATCTATGCCCGCCGCAGGGATGTAAACGTTGATTGCATAAGAGTTATATCTATTGTGCTCGGAGGTGTATCCGTTTTCATATTCGCAGCTACTGAGCTACATATAGTAGACAAACACTGCCGCATTGAACCGTCACCGCCGAAGCCGTCAGCGAACTAGATTGCTCAGCACCCGGAAACAAATCCGAGCGTACACCACTGTTATGTTCCTTAGCAGCATATATGCGACTTAACAACTCGAAAGTTGTCCTCGGCTTTATGTAGCAAAGTGAGTGTGTCTTTCTTTCTTTTTCAACTCGAATAATATTCCTGTAACAAGGCGCGGCGTGGCGATTTTAGTTTAACTTACGATGCTGCACGTTCGACTCAGATGTCGAAATGGCGCTTAAGCAGACTTCCGGCCGACCTGCCGCTATGACACACCCCGACACAGGCGAAGACCAGCCGTCCTGCAAGAGGCTGCGCTTATGCAAACTGGAAGCAATAGTATTTGCCAAAATGAAAAACACAGACCGGTACTACTCCTCTGACAATTGCTCCCGAGGCTGTCCGAGGCTGCTGATCCCGTGCAGGTCCGGGAGCTAGCGACAACCAGTTCGTTATACTAGAACGAACTCCCGTGAAGGTCTTGTACTAGCAGCCAGGACGTTCTTATATGCCAGTCATCGCGTGTTATTGCAACTACATACATACTATCATTGACGCGCGGTGTACAAGTATTGCATCTGATAGAAATGCCAGGTGTGTCGGTACTGTGCTCATATCTTCAAAGGTCATGCTAAAATCTATCAGGTGATTCACTCATACAAGCACGAAAGAAACTCGCCTGCTCATGGCTGCGTCCATGGATGTACATGTGTAGTACTACAACATAAGACATCGCTACCCCGTGGGAAAAAACGCACAACACTGACTCAGATGATGCCTGTTTTTCGTCGTCGGCCAGTTTAAGAGTGTGGTTATGTTCTTGGATGCCCCGACGTTGTCAGGACTCGTTTTTGAATGTTTCAATGATAAGAGAGGAGAGTCCTTTCCCGCCCCACCCAATAATCTCCGAAATCGTATGGCGTCACAGTACATACGCCGGACGCTTTAGGCTCTGATCCTGTACGTTGCAGCGAAATAATCTGTCAGCGGGGTATATTCATAACATCGCTCCTGCCAATAATAGCCACAGCGCCCGTCAAGCGCGCAAGCACATAGTGGCTGAAGCAAACAGGAATGCGATGCTGATTCAATAACACCGCACGGGATACGCGTTTTGAAGCAGAGGGAAAATGAATAGATAATTTTATCGATATTGTTCCAGATATTTTGTGAAGCATTGCAAGGGTTGCATCCGCCTCCGCACCACAGGGCAAAACGTTTCAAAGCGCGCACACAAAGCAACATATGCTTGAACCTTCACAGTCATCACGTGGACTCGTGTGTTGAAACTACCTGTCCTCTCCTTATCGCCAGTGCTACTACGGATACTATAGTTGGCAATACGCACAGCCCGTCAGTAAATGCAGATGCTGAAAACAAACACACAATTACGTAGTATATCCAACGCACGTGCATCTGCAGTGCGGTGTATCACCTAGCTTCGGCACTTGAAACTACTGTGATGTATTAAGAACAAACGGAGCGAGGCAGAAGCGGCTTTACCAAGCACATTGCACAGCCACACCGTAGGCTATGTGCGCCGACCAAAAGGTATCGCATTTAGATATATTTAAGTGAACGATGAGATCACGAATTTCGTCGCAATAACCAAAAAACGAGGCTCCTCTGGAGTCAGGTCCCAGATATCGCTGATTTTCACTTCTGCCTGCACGTCTTACCTGCATAAATATCTCGGTCGTGTTCAGATTCACTGCGGATCAGATATTTTCTCCACCATGTGCTGCTTTACGTTGGGATACTTGGCAGCCACAAAGTCCAGGAACCCTTCGGTCAGCAGGTCCTCAACTTGCGCGACATATATGAACCCCCCCAAATACTCGTCCGCAAAAGGGACATCTAGCTTAACATCTTCCAAGATGGGGTAATCTGTCTCCGCTGGATCTTCGAGAATGAAGGACCGGTAGGCATCGCAGAGCGTCTCCTTTGTCACAAGGCCCTGACTGAATATGGCCGCAAACACTTCCTTCATTGACAATAACGCATACGGCATCACATCTCAGTCCCCGCATCTATATTGTTCCAAGCATGACGGAAGCTTATGTGGTGGATACTAATCGGTACGGCCAACATTCGCGCCATGGAAACGCTGGTGAATCAATCTCACTGTGGCAACACCACCAAAGTGCCTCACCTGCATCCTGGCCCTACTCATGCTGTCTTTTTCAAGTGCAATCAGCGTGCCTAGCGCCACACAGCTCTCCAGGGCAAAACCAGTACCCTGTGACACGGGTATAACTCAGATCCAACTGCCACGGCATGCAGTACCAAGGCCTAGCGCTCTGCAAAAGCCCCCCGTTTGTGCACCTGAAGCAGCTCGACCTCCTTGGCTGGCGTAGTGAACCAGGCACCCTGCTCAAGGCGCCACGCGCACGTCTTCATATTCTTTTCTATGGCCGTTTCTGTCGGAGAATCAGCCTCCCCATTTCTGACAGCATCCAAACACATACCACAGCGGGGATCACGTCAGAGGGGGGGGGGGGGGGACATGCACTTTCTAAATAATAAGTTAACTGACTAACTAACTCTGACATGACTCTGACAGTCAATGTTACTCCTGCGTGCTGGCCGCCAAGCCCCCATGCCCTACTACACAGCGCGGGGGCGCACATTAAATAGTCTGCTTGTGCAGGCTTGACGCCAATCTTCTCCGCATAGGCATGCAGCTGCGCGATGAAGCCATCGTTGGGGAATACGGCCCGATTCTGTAGCTTTATCTGTTAGCGCAAGCAAACAAGAAAGACACATGACTAGCCACCCAGCTCCCCTCACCACAAGTCAATCATCATATCCCACCAAATGCCTTCTCTTCGTCACATCATTTAGCTCAGCATAAAAGAGTGCGTGAGATAATGTTTGAGTAGCAGCATACATACCTTGGAAAGTGCTTCAGACAGAGACAAGTTCAGCGACTTCATCAGGTACGCTAACGTGACGGTCGCTGCGCGACTCCTGCCGGCCTGGGGGCATGAAGGCGGGTGCATTGTTTGGCAAGGATGCACCACACCCACGACATGCCATACTGCCAAATGCCATTTGGATACTGGCGACGCAGCAGAATCACCAAGACAATACTTGTACAGCCTATACCTCACAATGGATCAACACGCCCTCCGAGGCCTGTAGCGTCTCTGCTATAAAGGACGCCGCCTCCTCAAAGTACTCCGATATTGGTTCCGCTGCCTGCAGGCCATCGTATCGGGCTGGTCATGATATTAAGCTGAGACCGTGCGAAGGTCACGACACGCTTGCACAAAATGACATATGAGAAGCAGGCGAGACGGTGCACGGTTGGAAGTCAGTCATGGATTCGAAAAATCACTGCGAACTGCCCGCCACACTAACCTCGTCCTTAACAGGTACTAGCATGTACCGGAGCGCTCGGTAACCGGCAGCGCTCGGCTCAGTGTGGAAGCAAGGGACGACGAAGCCGAACTTGGCGGCCACGCGCACCCAGTCCTCGTCTTTGTCTGGAGGGGCCGACGCGCAATTGATCACGGCGCAGATGTTCCTGTACAAGGGAGGTCGTAGTCTTGCAGTCAAGCTACACGAGCAGGTGTGGAGTAGCGAATAGCTTCATAGCGAGGGGGTGGCGGGTGGGACCTTTCGTGCAGCAGAGCCCGATCCGCCGCCGCAAACCGGTCGCCGAGCCAAAGGCCAGGAAGAACTTGGACGATGTGGTTGCCGACCTCAGCCACCGGGACCTTGAACTCTTCCTGCGACAAGAACCATAAGCATTACGCACGCAACGAAGACACGAGGAAGTCGGACTACGGAGGGTCACGGATCGGTGCCATCAAAACATTACGCAGGCGCGGGAAGTGGAGACGCACCTGTATAGTAGCCTCCTTCTCAACCTTCCCTGCCATGACGCGCACCGGCGCAGTACTTAGCAGGGCCGAGAAGTTTATATGCCTATTTTTTGCAGAGGCCGAGTCCAGCGCAGGTATTTCTCAAGTTACCGGGCGATGGAAGCGCGATGGGGAATGATGCCCCTCCTGCGGGTTGGGCTACGCCAGTCTGTCGTCAACTATTCAACTACCTGAAGCAGGGCTTATTCCTTTCACCGTCGTCGACGGCTGCGCTGGTGGTTAAGCACGGCGACTTGGACTGTTTCGTTTCTCTCTACAGGTACATGTACCTGGTACCTACGTACCTATTAGCTTTATCTTCTCGTTCCTCGCTGTGCTTTCGTGAGGTCAGCCAGCAGGATTATCAGTATAGCGACTTCGGGTACGTGTATCAAGATTTGAAAAAATGTCATTATTTTCCTCTTTTCTTCTTTTTGCTTGGTGGCCTCCACTGCTTTTTCTTGTAAGAAATTGATTGTTGAAAAAAGAAACATTATTTTGTATGTTTACCCTAAGGAATGCTTTGCCAAAGATGTCAGTTTTCTTACAATTTTGTCAAAAGACTTGGGGGCCGATTAGCGCGGTATAGGGTTGGGTGGGTGGGTTCGCGCGAAGCCTAGATTGGCTGAGCGCGAAAGCAGAGAGTGCCTAGGCTCATGGCTATTTCCGGCTTATAAGGCGCGGGCTAGCTAGAGCTGACCGTTGGGGAAGTCGTTGGTCGTTGGTTGCGTCTAACTGCCGAGGCGAGGTGGTTGCCTTGCAGGTGCGACGCGCCGCTATTAACGGTAACTGTAACCGCTAGTGTCACTGTCCCGTACACATGGAAATTGGATATGCAAACCTCTAGATTCGAATCAATCTGACCATTTACCCTAGGGCACGTTTTGCCAGGAATTTAAAGCCAAAGGCTTGCACAGCCAAAATCAATGTTGCGGGGGGGACGGGGCGAGCCAGCCGAAGAAACGCCAAGCATCATGTGTAGGGGTCATGGTGGGGTCACTGTACTTTCCTTCAGTCACGGAGCTGTTCTTGGTCGAGCCACCCATGTATTTGATGACGGGGAGGGGCGCGCCGATGCAGCTGGCAGCGGAAGCGGCCCCTTTCCGGAGGCTGTGCGATGTCCACTTGAAGCCGGCGGGCGCGGACGTGTTGACTGTGCGAAGTGAGAGGGAGAGCCATGCGGGAATTGTGGACGTGGTCCCCCATTCGGCGGAGGTTTCAGCAGGTGAGAAGCTCCATAAGGCGGCAGGGGGTGGTCGCTTGTAGTAGGTCGCGCAAAAGGCGGCGCGGTGTTGTGTGTAGTAGTCCAGGAGGTCTGCAAGGAAGGGGTTAGCGGCAATAGGTACCGCGAACACGAGCTTGTCGCGGGTGTCGCGACGCTGGTCGCCTTTAGACTTGCGTACAAACATGCAAATTTGCTGAGAGGGTTTGTCGACGGTGAGGTCGCCGGTCTCGCGGCGGGCGCCGGTTTCTAAGCGACAAAAAATGTGTAATTGACGCACACCTCTAAGCAGGCTCGGAAACGCTCAAGCAGGGAACTGGTGGCGGACGTCCACGTGAGGTTGTCGCGTATAATGTTGGCGGCCAATAGGTTGTCGAGGGCGACTAGTGCGGGTAGCGGGAGTCGTGTGTCGGCCGGGACGAGGCGGTGTTGTAGCATTTCGAGGCCACGCCTCGCGTCGGCAAGTAGTTCTCCTACCGCGATGGGCTGGCCCTGGTGGTCGCGGACATACTTGTTGACGCGAAAAAGTAGGACTGCAGTGAGCTCGCGGCTACTTTGCCTAGCAAGGCCAACCAGGCTGTGTAGCGAATCATAGGAGCCGGCGTAGCCTGTAACGGTTCAATATTTTCCTCTATACATAACGCAAAAAACTGGCGAAGCGCACTTTCGTAATTGGCGTACGTAGACGGCGCTAGCGAGTTGCTGAGCAGGGTGATGGCCGTAACCCGGAGCCTATCCGTCCCTAAGAGGGTTTGGAAAGTTTCAGTAATATCGGAGGACCAAGTGGCTTGTGCTGAGTTTGTCTGTAGGCGGTAGCGGGGTGGGCCCGTACGGTGGGGGCGAATCGGTGGTGTTGTAGACCACACCCGGGCGGGGCGTAAGGCCCGGCCTATGGCTCCGCGTCGGGTATAGAGCCATGAGGGGGTGTTACTCGAAAGGCCACGATGCTCCACGCGGGTGGTCCGGCCCCCGCGCGCTTGCCGAGCCTGCCGGGAAAGAAAAGGTCGCGGGACGCCGGGAAATGCAAGGTCGCGGTGGCGAGGCGGTGTAAGGCGTGGTACCATGTCTTGTTTGGTCAGTAATGGGCAATGACGGTCGCTAGAGCTTGCGATTGGTCCAGTTTGGCGGCGAGTGCCGGTCGGGCGATCCAAGGAGGGTTGCAGTAGTTGTTTTCGCGTCGGCAGGCTGCGTCGGGAAGGCGTAAGCAGTCGACGTCCTCGCACTGAGGGTCCCTCCATCGGGTGTTGAACCGCGGGAGCTTGGTGTTTAGCATGGACGCGAACCGGTAGATAGTATGGGGGGCCCACCGCTTCTATAGATGTGCGAATAGACGGGGATTGAGCTGCCAATCCTCTTTGTCCAATACGCGGCTGCGTGTGTCCGCCCACACGTTCACGGGCGACCGGATGTAGCGCGGGCGGATGTGGATGTCGTTGGTGTCGAGGAGGTACCACAAGCGACGGAGCTCGGTCATCATGACGGGTGACCGGGAGGTAAGCTTGGTTAGGGCGGCGACCATTGCCGTGTTGTCCTCGCGTAGGAGGACTTGTCGGCCTTGCAGTTGGGGTAGAAAAGACTCGACCGCGTGTCGCACCGCGCGAAGCTCCTTCTAGGTTATGTGTTGTAGCCGGTCGGTAGCGCTCCAAAAACCACGCGCTTGGTAGTTTGAGTCGTCGTTCAGAAAGGATCCCCATCCGTAGTCGCTGGAGTCGGCGTGGAGGTAGGCGGTCTCGATGGGCTTGTAGATGGGCCGACCGTTGTTTTGGTGTGGCACCGTAAGCCACCACTCGAGGTCGCGTCGTAGCTTATGGGTGAGTCGCACGCGTCCCCCCCCAGCCAGTGCGTGTGGCCAAAACGTTGTGTAGCTCGCGTAAAAAAAGCGTGCGGGCGCAATGGTGAGGTAGAGGAAATGGGCCTTTCCCGCGAAGGCCGCGAGTTGGCGAGTGGTTAGCCATCGGGCGTTTGAGGCCGCTCGGCCGAGCAGGGATGACGCGTGTTGAGCGAGCTATTGTAGTTTTGCGGGTGGGGCGCGAAACATGCCGAGCTGTAAGTCCACTGTTAAGCCTAAACTTGCGTCGGCGTCCATACGCCTTTCTTGGGGTTGCATTGAAGGCCTAGGCTGCTGAAAAGAGCCTCGACGCGCTGGCGAAGGAGCAACGCGCCGTGGTACGAGTCGGCCAAGAAAAGGAAATCGTCCATGTAGGGGAGGAGTCGCGTACCGCGCCATCGAGCGTTCCGAAGAAAACGTTTTGACGGGCGCGCACGTTCCAGCGTAGATGCCGGCGTAGGCGAAGGGGGCCGACGTAGGTGGTTCGTTAAGACCTGCGTTAGTTTGCAAAAGTAGTATGCCGAGCCGGACCAGCCCATCGAAAGGCAAGCGAGGCGCCACAGGGTGCCGCGGTAGTTGACCGTGAAGTAGTCGCGGTCTTCCTCCCGGATGCCAAGGGTGTAGTACCCGTCGGTGAGGTCTAGGGAGACAAAATAGTCGCCCGGGCGAGAAAGTTGGCGAAGGTGCTTCAAGGTCTCGCAGATCATGTTAAACGTGGAGCCGTAGCGGTTGAGTTCTCGAAGGTCGATGATGAGGCGCCATTGGTTGCATCCGGGCTTGGGGACTAAAAACATTCTGGAGACGTAGCGAGGGTTGTCTGAGCGCTCCCACGCTCCGCAAGCCTCGAATCGTGGGAGTTCCGAGTCCAGAAACTCGAGTTGGGCTGGTGTAGCGTCCAGCATAGAGATGCCGAGGTTGAAAGGCCTAGGGCGTGTGCCGTGCTTGAACTTGACGCGCACACCGTGGCGGATCCAACTTAGGACTTGGCCGCTCGCGCCGATGCGTTCCCACTCTCGCCATCTTCGACGCACGCGATGTCCCATGAAGGAAGATATCGGGGAGCAAGAATCGGCGCGGCGGGCCATACCATCACTTCTTGGGTGGTGGCCGTGCCGGGTCGGTCGGCTTGACCAGAGGGGTTGGTCGGGCGGCTGTTGTTGTTGCTGATGCTGCCTTACGTTTGTCGGCGGCCGCTTTGCGGGCCCCGGCGTCAAGGCCTGTTGGTTTGTCCGGCGTGATCTTGGCCAATTCTGCGCCGGCCGCGGCCTTGCTGGCAGGATGAAGGCTGACTTCAAGCGTGCGGTCGACGAACGCTTGGCGGAGCGCATCTAGTGGGCCAGAGACCGCGGTAGGGCGTGGGCGACAGAAGCGTTCGTGGGCCAATTCACCGAAGACGCGGTCCGCATACGTGCTCGCTTGTCCGCCCTTGGTGAGGCGGAGGAAGCCCAGTCGAGTACGGGCGGCCTCCTCCGTCGCTGTGTGGGTGCGATGACCCGCTCTGATAAGGGCAATTGCTGCCGTTTGCTCTGCCGATAGAGGTGGACCGTGCGACAGCGTATCCAAACCCTCGCTAATTGCCGCGTTGGCGCAGCTGTCGAAGAAGGCATAGCAGCCTATGTGGAGGTACTCGTCGTAGGCTGGTTGGGTGCGCTTGTCGCTTAGAGCACGGGCGGTGTCGTTTGTAAGTGTCCACAGACGTGGCTCCTCAACGTCGCGTGGAGGACGCTCGAGGCCGGCCGGGATGACTTCGCCGTAGTAGGAGAAGTCGACGAATTCGGACGCGGAGGGTTCGGGTTCGTCGTCAAGCAGGTCGATAGGTGGCTCAAGGGCCACCTTACCACCCTCCGTCGCTGGGTCGCGTCGGCGGGAATGGACTGCTTTTGATCGGTAGAAGCGGGTGTGGTTGTCGGCTGTTGGAGATGTTCGAGTAAGGCAGCATTAGCCGCCAAAAACTGCTCAGTAATCCGTTGTTCCGAGGCCAACACTGCCGTGCGAATCTGTTCGGCTGTGCGTTGCTCGATAGAAGTAGCGTGAGGGTCGGTCGTTGCTGTTGACGTGGACTGCTCAGGCTGCATGGTTCGTGGCTGCGTTGCTGAACGAGGGGAAGTGTCGCGTGACGCTCGAGTGCGCATGGGACGATGGTAAACTGACACCATACTCGACTACGAGAGTCGAGACTGCATTCGCGCGAAGCCTAGATTGGTTGAACGCGAAAGCACAGAGTGCCTAGGCTCGTGGCGGGTTCCGGCTTATAAGGCGCGGGCTAGCTAGAGCTAACCGTTGGGGAAGTCGTTGGTCGTTGGTTGCGTCTAACTGCCGAGGCGAGGTGGTTGCCATGCAGGTGCGACGCGCCACTATTAACGGTAACAGTAACCGCTAGTATCACTATCCCGTACACATGGAAATTGGATATGCAAACCTCTAGATTCGAATCAATATGACCATATAAATCAGCACATATAAATCAGCACATACCACCTTGAACGCCCCACACGCGACATTGACGAGCCCCGCCTCTAGCTTATAAGGCTCTTACGGACAACACGGCGCGTTACCTTAACGACCGGAGATCTCAAGCGGGGAACAACGAGCACCTCCACATAGGCTGTTATGCCTTTTTCGATAGCTTCGCCAGCAGGGCAATTAGCGAGGGTCTAGACGCGTTGTTATCCGGCCCTCATTTCTCCTATCTTTAATATAAAAACACCATGACTTCACGTATGTCTAAATATGATACGAGGACGTCGCAACCTTTTGAATAGCAAGTCTCATGTTCACTGCCCGGTAGAGTCCACGTGGTTTCCCGGGCGGAATATGTAGTCAGAATGCTTTAAAGCTAGAGGTTAGCAATCTCTTCTTACACATGGGACAAAACGTACACCCTAGTGGCTAAGTATAAGTGTTGTACAAGCGGTGCGTTTTCACCATGCCTCGAGGTAACCCTCGATGACGAGAGAAACGCCTTGCGCAACGCCCCAAGCCTCCCGCGGCCGACAACACCACCTAGCGGTAACCCTTTAGCCGGTGCAACCGCCGAGCACAGACACTCTCCAATTTGCACTTGCCTATCAAGCTCGCGCAATTGTTTGTATTGGGCGACCATACTTGTATTCAATGGATACGGCGTCATTTGTATCCTCACCAGTTTTTACGATTGGGCTGTCCAAATTTGGAGATCCCTAGCTTTGTTGGTATCTGTACATCCCTATGAATGCTATAAACTACAAGCACCTCCACTCGTGCACCGTGTGCACAACATTTTGCAACTGAGTACCGTCACATTTTTCACCCTTTTCGCTACGCGTATATCTCTTACGAAGGTATTGTCCATGGAAAACGACAAAGCAGTGGTAGGAGCGCCAGCAGCGGGTTGCGCGCGAGATTCCCTCCTCGGCCGACAAGTGGTTGGGGCATTTGGCCCGGTTGTGGGCGTGTGGCCAGTAAAGAGGGGTCGCAGCCAACTCTGCGTGGTCAATAAGGTCCGCCGTGAAGCGCGACAAGTCGAGAGTCGCCCCGTCGACCTCGGGGAAGCCTCCTACACGCGCAAAGGTGATCTCGGCTGAGTTGTCGTCGTGCTTAAGCATTCCGCTAGACTCGTAGCAGCCCACCATTTAGTAGTTCACGCTCCTTCCCCTCTCCTCGTGACATAGCTGGGTGGGGTGGCACGCGAGACATGCTACGCTAGTGTCGTAGTTTGGTACATATGTGGTATGTGGTCACATTTGCCAAGTATACTTTTTCGGTGCGCCGGTAAAGCGCACGCCTAATACGCATAAGGTCGCGGGTTCGATAGCCGGCGAGTCCGATCATTGTATGAAGGCGTGTTACGGGCCGAGAAGATCCCACACTTTCCACATTGGTTTCTGAGCCGGTTTGCGGTCCGGGAACAGTCCGGGGGGAGGCGTGGTAGCGTCGTAGTTTGGTACATATGTGGTGTG
>JAPMLY010002379.1:0-50679 GCA_026401115.1 Tetraselmis chui
ACCCGTGTGGGCTGTAAAATCTACAGCACTCCCTGTAGATTACAGGATACCAGACTACTAAAGGATGCATCAGAACCACCCCCTGATTTTTTTTTTCTGTACAGGTAATCCTTATACAGGTACAAGTACAGGTAGGTGGTGATTGATGATGATCGACGCGAATGATACAGGGAATGGTGCCCGTACGGGTACTATTTCGTGACGCTTCGGGATACACAGTACAGGTGGGCGACATCTACGGCGGTACGTGTGTATAGAACATAAAAAATCACGACGACCTCATCGGGCACCAAGCCTTCCAGCCTACCGTAGTGATGGTTTCCTTACAATGCTTTCAATGCTTTCCATATTATAATCAATAATATAAATTTTTTGTGCCGCTTGATGTACCCGTACTCTACAGGCAAATGTAACACAATTCACCAGCAAGAGCGATAATGTAGCGATACTACAGATTATTATTGTAGACTACAGCACAATACTGTCAGAGTACAGGTACCTGTACCGTGACTATCATTATATTTTCATAAAGCCCACAGAAAACCCGCCAATAAAACAAAAACAAAAACGAGAAAATACAAGAAAATGAGCCGCGTATATTTTCAAAACCTTGTTATGCAACCAACGCATTCTGTGTGCATATGTGGCGCCACCAGCATTGGTAATGAATTTAGCTCGAGGCAGCTGAAATACAGAGAATTGCGCTGAAATAATTTAAGGGTGAGGGGCGCACCTTGGGGACGATTTGCACCCGACCAGAGAGGATGATGAAGAGGTGGGTGCCGGGGTCACCAGCCCGGACGACGTAATCGTCAGTGTAGTATTCCACCGGCGACACCTTGAGCGCGATCGCCTTCACCACCGCCTCCGGCGCGTCCTCAAACAGGTTTGTGGAGGAGATGCATTCGCCGTACATCACCATCAGCACCTCTGCCTTCAGCGCCGGGCTCACGCGCGACAGCATTCCCTGGTAGTCCAGCCCCTGGCTCTTCTGGAAAAAGTAGTCCATGGAGACGAGCATGCGCTTGGAGAGCTCCTTCGGTAGGTCGTGGATCTGAGTGAAACCGTTCAGCGTCTCGATCCGGTCGCGGTAGCGCTGGTAAGCCGCCTCGTATGCACCCAACAGCACAGCCACGTTACCCACAATCACCGCGCTCACCACGTTGCCCGCCCACTCCACGCAGATCGTGAACCAGTACTCTGCCTGGCTGATGGGCGTGATGTCTCCGTAACCTACGGTGGTGAGGGTGGTGAGGGCCCAGTAGAAGGAGAGCATGTACCAGTAGCCGAGGCTGAATTGTCTCGGCATGCAGGGCGTGAACTCGGAGCGGATGGTCCACACCCAAGACAGCATCTCCACGTCAGACCCCTCCGGTGCGGGCTCTGCGCCGATGTTTCCAAACAGGAACCAGAGGCATGCGACCCAGTGGGTGATGAGGGTGAAGGAAAGCATGAGCTTGACGACGCGGAAAGCGTTAGCGTTTTCCATTTGGTCCAGTTTCTTCATGAGGCGGCCGAGGCGCAGCAGGCGGATGCACTTCAGCACCGACACGGCGCCCACGTTGTCGCCCTGAATAAACTTGTCAAACGGGATGGAGGAGACGAGGTCCACAAAGAAGAAGCCCCTCGCGTAGGTGTGCGCTACGTCGCGCCTGTTGCGCACGATATTGCCGTATTTGTCCTGGTACCTGCGCCAGCGGACGACCGCGGTTGCCAGGGTCAGCCTCAACAGACAAGTTGAGGGTGGGCATGCTCATAGGCAGAGTATTGCGCGCAGCCTACTGTGACAAAGTTACGATAATGTGCTAAAACCTGAAGTCGTGCAGAAGGAATAGCAAAGCGTTTGGTCATGTGACAAAAAGCTGGATCACATAATTTTGGAATACAGTACAATACATCTGCTTCAAACGCCAAGATGATAGTCCCAGCCAAGAGTTTTATTTTTGCGCCCCCGGGATATGGGACTGGCAGGTAAGCCCGCGTTTGCACCCTCTACAGCCAGAGCTTCTTAGGCGATTAAGCTCTTATTTGTAATTATAGCAGGTGGCAGTCTTTCTCAAAACAAAAGGGGGAAAGGGGGAGGAGAGCACTTCCTGGAACATAGTATATTTCCTTTTCATAAAGTACAGCTGCCTGCCTCACCTTGCATCGCCCCACTAAACCCTAAAGCCTTTAAGCAAATATTCCTAAACCTCGTCGTAATGTTGTGGGCGTGCTGCAGTGCTCAGGAAATGCTGAAAGCCTGTCGTTTGCTGTACTTTAATAATGGGTTGGGCCAAAGTAATCTTGTAAGAAGGGAGGCCAAAAAGTGGGGGGCCGTCACCAATGAAAACAACCAATAAAAACCTTATCGCCCCAATACATAGAGCTGCTGCTTTCTTTGATATTAATTTGAGAAATTTTTTCGTATGGCACTCTTCTCCGGTACACTGTATTTCGGGAATATCGCGTAAAACAACGAACTTCAAACAAAGTTCAGAGATTAGAACAAAGACGTTTGGAAGGGGCACGCCAGAGCGGGGAGGGGGGTTTGAAAGGGGAGGGAGGGGAGTTGGTGCGTCTGCAGGATATAGGTCTTGACGTGTTGTAAATGGGAGAGAGCCAATACCCGGTGTTGAAGTTCAGTACGAGGTCGACCATGAACACGACGTCCACAAACTCGTCGAACTGCTCCACCACGAAAAGGGCGAAAGGTTTGTATAGGACAGACCAGAGACCCTCCTTCTCCGTCACGTTTCCGTCTTCCCCCACGATCGGCTTGCACACCAACCAGTTCTCCAGCTGCGCTAGGAAACAAGCTTGCATGGGCACCATCACGGCAACGTACAGTACGAGCACGATAACGAACCAGTCCCAGTAGCTCCGAAACCAGCCGATAGGGCTCAGCACCGGGATCTTGGCGCAGAATCGAGCGCACGCGTTCATGTCGGCGGTGTCCATGTCATGGGACTCTATGGTCCCCACGCTTCCGGCCTTCCCACCCCCGCACGCGCTGGCTGCGTCCCACCCTTTGAACTCGTGCGAACCCTCCCCGACGTCGCCCCCCCCGACCTCGCCACCGCCGCCGTCAGCCTGATCGCTGCCCAGCCCGACCTGAGAGTTCACGGCCGACAAATCGACAGACCCAATCCCTTCGGAGGCCATTGAATCGATGTCCTCATCGTCCATATCAAACACGTCCTGCGGAGAAGCGATAATTAGATCAAGCGCCTACAACAAGTCGCGTATGTCTGAATGGTAATAATATACATAAAACCATGACTTGGCTACTTCGGACCCTAGGACAACGATTGGGCCGGGCCGGGGACTTACAGCAGCAGACTGGTCCGCGTCTTTACCGGGCGACACTTCTTCTCCGTTATCCACTGATTCGCCATCAGAGTTGAAGCGGGAGCGTGCGTTACGTTTGACCTCCGCGCACATATCGAGACGGTCCAGCAGGCTCTGCCCCTCAGTACCCGTATCGTTATTCTCAAGCGACGCGAGAAAATTTTCTTTCTGTGGCGAAAGCTTCATGTTCACGCCATCCTCATCTACCACCCGCTCTTCCTCCTTATCTCGCTGATCCCATCTAATGGACACGCGTTTCTGGCTGTCCTTTGAGGACTGGTTGGCATGCCGTTGTTGAGTTTGCTGCGCCTGCATGGCGGCAAAACGGCCGTCCATGGCGGCCGACCTAACCTGGAACGGGCGGAAAGAGCAGCACTCCCGGACTGTATAGCCTTCGAACACAAACTAACCAAATCTAAGCCGCCAGGCTAGGTGATAGATCTATCTCTGTCTCAATGAAAGCCCACGGACCGCAGGACCGCGGGGGTGATGGGCCCCAGCAGCTGCAGAGTGAGAGGGGAATATTACGGTCGATGAAGATTTAGGTACTACCGATACACTCCGACACCGAAACGCGCCGCAGGGCCATCCAAGTACTGTGGCGGAATAAGGGTTGGGCCGCTCAGAACCGCGGACGACGCGCCGGCAATACAGCTGAAATCAGCGTCCGCTGATTATATGAACTCGCGGGCGTCGAATCGGCTACGTGCCCGCTTCTACCAGTCTACTGCCCGCGTGTTTTCAGGATCATGGGGTTCCTCGTCATGGTTGTGGCACGGTTGCCTCAGGGTGAGGGAGGGAAAGGTGCCGAGACGACGTGACGGCTTTTGCCTGAATGATGTGTGCAAGGTATATCGTATATACTATACTCGCTACAGATACTATTACTTACAACGTACCCGTATAGAGGGGATCCACAAAATACTACTACGGTTATACGGTTACCAGCATATAGTCGCAAAAAGTACCTGATATTGGGAATGATATTGGGAATGCCACCGTCGTAATTTTGGGGCGCTAGCCCCAGATTTTAATGGTTTTGTGCGTCGTTTCGCTACATCCCCCGAAGATATAAATGCCTTACTTTTAGGCGGTGTCCCCCCTTCCCTTCATGGCGCCACCCATTTTACAGGAAATGGGAGTTTTTTCCAGTTATGGCGCCAAGCCCTCCCTCATATTGCTTTCTTTGTAGTTCATGTATCGCACTCCCGAAATGTTTTGCTCCGTGAGATGGGCCTTGGTCCTTCTCGCATTTCTCGAATGGGTCGACACCCGGACGGGTAGGGCAGACCTTTCTTGGTCAGTGCCGGGAATGCATTCATGTTTGTTTGCATGTCACTGGAAGGTTTTAGTTGGTGAAACTCTAAAACTTGCCTCGTGTGGGGTTAGCGCAGTACGGTACGGTTCTCGTACAATGGTACTTAATGCACTCACACGAGCGTCGCCTACCCGGGAGCATGATCGATGTTGAGTTGAGGTTTCTCGGTTCAAGCTATGCGGGGTGCGTTCTCGTCGGCGGGTGTAGACATGTCGGACGATGCGTGGGCCACTGCTTTCGCGGACCATTTGGCTCGATGCGGCGGAGATGCTTCGGTCCACACCGCTCACTCTTGGCTAGTGACGGCCCTTGCGGAAATTATCTCCGAGGTTCGTGGCGCACTCGGGGTTGGCGTCGAGGTTCTCACAGATCCCACGATGTTAGTTCAACTCCCCAACGGCAACGACGGTCTCCCCGCGGATGTGGGTGTCTTGCACTATCACGGCATCCGAGGCTCAAAACTTGCCCTTGATGCCGTGGTTTCCGGTTTGTTCGGCGTTTCTAGCCCCCCGTCACCCGAAGTCGCTCTCCGCCGTGCTGAGAAGACCAAGTTCGAGAAGTACTCCGAAGGGGTGAGGAGTCGGCCCGACATCCGTTTCATTCCCTTTGCTGTCACGGAATTTGGTACTCTCGGCGGCCACGCCTCGGCTTTCTTGACGGAGCTAGCCAAGCAGGCAGCCGCATCTAAAGGGATGCACGTGGGCAAGTTGTTGGCCTCCTGGCGTCGAAAGGTCTCTCTCGCCGTCCATGTTGCTCACGCGGACAACGTCTTGCGCGGTTTGTCCGCCGCTGCGGACGGCGTCGAGGCCGCTTCTTGCTCGGCCGGGATGCCTTCTCCTGCTACGGCGCTCTTCACCCGCGCCATGGGCCGCAAGCGTCCTCGTGTTTCCTCGAGCGGCGCGTGAGGCGCCACTTGTCGCCTCCACGTGTTGCATTCTCGGCGCGGCCTAGGAGTTTCCTTAGTTCAATCTGCTGGGTTTGTGCACAATGTAGTGCTTTCCTTTTGCCGTGCTTTGGATTCCGTGATCCTCTTGTCACTCTTGCCCTTTTGTTTCCCCTCCCACTTTCCCTGTCCGTGCTCATCTAGTTTTTTCTTGTAACCAAATTGAGTTGAGGTTTATTTCGAACTTCTGCTCTCAGTCATGCTTGCAAAACGCCGCCTGTAGAGGGTGCCGGTGCGGGTTCCCTGCCAGTCCCATATCCCGGGGGCGCAAAGAATAAAATAAAAAAATAGTACGGGTACCTGATATGTTTATTTTCACGTACAACATCGCGAGATATGGTAGATGTATATTTATATTAAAACTTGCTTACAAGAAAAAGCAGTGGAGACCACCAAGCAAGATGTATATTTATTAAACAGCTTAACATCTCATCTTTCGCGGATGGTGGCTAAATTCATATATGTATATTTATTCATATGTGATAATCGAAAGTTTTTAAAGTACCCGCCTTTCGCAAATAACACGCAGGACGAGACAAAGGACGGGATAAATCGCTAACCTGTACAAAACGTACAAAAGCAATTTCGGTCTACGTACTTTTACTTTCTGGTCCTGAATAAATTCAAATTAAAATTGAAATTGTTTATACAACAATCACCGAGTTATAACGTGTGCTGTCTTCGGGCGATCCTGTGATAAGGCCTACTTACTCAAAAAAATCTTACAAGAAATAGCAGTGGAGGGCACCAAAAAAAAAAAAAAAATAGAGAGGAAAAAACCTCAGCCCGAGGAGCACGAAGGCATGCCACAGCGTCAGCACTGCCCTCCTTAAAAGCGTCGCGGAGATAGGAACCCAGATTGCCATGAAGAGCAGCGGAAAGATGTTGCATGATTTCAGGCCTACCTATCCAACTGTTGTCGCCGAAAGTACCTAGGTACTGGAAAAAAGTTTGTGATGTCGACCGACGAATGTAGTACCTAAACGTCCGCAAAATTCAGCCATCTTAAGGCATACTGCCCGTGACACTCGTATCTTGGTATTTTGGCAGTTGTGAGCACTTCGCACCAGGCCCGGAGAAGCGGCAAACTTCTCAGTCTTGGCATCGTAGCCAGAGATGGTTGGACCTACCGTTATATTTTTTCGAACTCTTGCCCACTGCGCACCGGGCCAGAGGAGCGCTCCAAATCATACACACGGATAGTCCTCGACCCAAACAACACTCCCACGGTGGAAGCTCCTTTGGTTAAAGGCGCATGCGCGGGCAATCGCCGAGGTAAGGTACAATACCTTGGTAATGCGGGTGTCGATAATTGGTCGACAAACCTTATTGTCGCCGCAGTTGCCCATCGCGAGGCAAGAATAGGCAAGGACATTGTGCATAACGTGCAAGTAGCATTGGAATCGTATGTTGGTGGTATTTCATACCTCAACGACGCCGATGATCCATGTGCTCGTGTCAAATTGACTAGTTCATCGAATTAGGGTAAAGGCGCCCGCAAATCCCATTCCGGATTGTTATCCTTCAGAGTTTGAGCAGAGCAACCGCTATGACATACAACAATAGAACGGACAACAATACTTAGTGAACTTATGGACTAGCCTTCGTTCAGTATCGTCTATCTTCATATCTTGTATGCATCTTGCGTAATCTTCCCATCGGTGTTCGACGAGGTTTTCTCGTGGTTGTGCGTGAGCCTCGTCCTTTCTACATGGCTTAAAGCCGCCTTCCCGTGCTATGCCAATACAGAGTTTAATCAAGAATGTCACACATCTCGTTTATTTGAATGTTCTATGGACTTTGAAAGGTCCGGTATCCACCGCTAGTGCGGCAACATGTTGAGGTTTTGCAATTACCGTTGCTCTTATTTACGTGAGTGTACAGCCGTAATGAGAACGTCCCTTAAAGAGCATGGCTAACGCACCCTACCTTAATAGCCTTTGTGGAATATTGGCAGTTATGGAACGGCTCCGAGGTGCACTGCTCCCCCCTCACCAATGCATCAACAATACTCACGCGCCGTGCGTGAAAATAACTAGGCTCTCGTTGGATAAAGACTTCACCATTACATTTATTACTGTCACGCAAGGAGTCCTTGCACTCTGCCCACTATATTTTAAAGACAACAATGCTCCGCATTTCACATGCACAAGCGCAATTTATCTAGGGTGTACATTTGGGAATATAGAAAGCTTGAATGAGGTTGACACACGACGTTGGTGCCCACCTCGTTGGCGCTATCCATGCGCTCATCTAGGGCATGCAGTTAGTGGGCAATATGGTAATAGATATGTGAAGACCAAGCAAGTCTAGCGATAGATCGAATCATTAGGGTTCAACCTTTAATGGATGGATGTTTCTCTGTACTTTGGTTGCACTTGGTGTCGGTTTCGAGCTGCCATGCTTTACCAATCGAGTACTACATTGTGTCGACCCCGTCGGCATCGTGCGTAAGATTCCCGCCTTTACGGTCCGCGTCGTCCGAAAGACGAGCATAACCGGTCGTAGCTATGTTTCCACGGCCAACACCAATGCAAACATAGGCTTAGGGCACGGTTGGAGCGCTTTGTTTGCGTAAACCTGCCGGGTCTGCCGCTTTTTTGCTCACCATTTTTGGCAACGCGACGTCACTTCGTTTAAGATCGGCTTGCATCTGCCCCCCCCCCCCCCCCCCCCCCTCCCCCGCATGTCTTGCGACCACCCTCTCAGCAACAGCGCCCTCGATATGGCCTAGGGGGCTGACACGACGCCACTAGTAAAAAGTTGTGCCTTGAAAAGACGCCAAGGCCGCACAAAGGTGCATGCCATCTCGTTAGGATGTGGTGGCGATTGGCCTTGGGACTAGCCGATCCTTCCATTGTTTGAACTAGGGCTACGGACTGACGACGAGCCGCCCGGGTGCGCTGTTTTAAGGAGAGCGAGAAATGGTCTCAAGGCACCTTCTCGACGGCGGAAATGCACTGCGGATTTCAAAAGGCGAGCAGGTGCTTGGGCAACACATACCTAGTACCAAAGTACTTAAAATAGTACCTAGGTATTGGTCCCGTAGTTGGATAGCTAGAAGTACTAGAATACGGTTTTGATCGTAGGATATACGCCATGAAACCACTAATCCCAACCTCTCCAATCGCTGTAACAATGTACAATCAAATTCATGGTATACACTCTTCCCATAAAGTCCGTTACTAGTGAAATAGGGCCTTTCGCGTAGTGCGGGTGTTTATCATGTAGGGTTTCTAGGGTTTAACTGTACTTTAGCTCGTTGAAAAGACGGACCGAAACTTGTGTTGACGGTGAAGTAAAGGGGGAAGCGGGGCACAAATGGGGCCCGTCACGGCTACGAACTGACGTATTAGGGTTTGCGGGTCAACCCCGATTTCGGGGCATACCCTGATTCGGGCGCCCCGGAATTCGGATTTTCCACACTTTGGCTCGTGAAAACTCCCGAAATCGGCGACACAACACGCGATTTGTATGGTCCCAGCATGCTGTCCGCAAACATGGGAGCAGGTGGGTGTGATGGCATGTGCCGTTAAGATGCTTGACGTGGGTGGGATAGGGGCCGGAAACCCACAGCTTGAGAGGCTTAAAAAAGCCTAACTTTGCCGTACGGTGTCCGATTCGAGCAAACCAAGTTGCAAAAGGAAGCCCTTCCCCCAAGTAAATATACGTTTTCGCTTACCGGCCAGTTTTCGCGTCAAATCCGCCGTCCGATGCCATCCAGCCCCTCGTACAGCCAACTAAAGTTTTTAGGGTTTCAAAATCTGCCACATTCGCGCGGGGCTAGCAACCCTTGGACAAGTGGTACCCGCACACCCCCTCCGCCAATACGCTCAACAATCAGCGCTCTATATTTCGTCTATTCACGGCGTCACCCATTTCATGCCCCATGTTGGCATGGTGCCGTGCCATTTGCCGCATGCCAAACCAAGGCCCGTGCTAGGGTAGTTTGAAAGCTCCCCGCCATATTTCACGCCCGGCGATGCGAAAGCTTGAAAGGCCAGCGATCCGCGCGCTAGGGTGCTTATACTCCAAGTCAACCGTCCCCCAAGCCCAATAGGTCCCTAGCCCGTGCTCCTTGGCTGTATTTTCGGGCACTTGGCAAGGAAACCTATTGCACACGATATGCCATTCCCGGTATTGCCGCTCTGTAGGCGGCCGGGCGCAACACACTCGGCGGATACTCGTGCAATTGTGCAAACATGCTGAAAGCCCAATTTCGAGTAGTCTCCCGGCTTATCGCGACACTACGTGCACCGAGCCACGTATAGAGGCGTGCATAACCTGCACATCCACAAATTTCGGCCTGCAAAATTTCGGCCGCAAATCCAACGTGTGTGCCCACAATAATCGGAGCGTGCCGATAGAAGTGCTCACGTCAGTGAACAACGCGCCGTGGTGTGTTGTTCGAAAGTCATTACTCTACCCCCCAATCGAATTGCATGGCCATCGCGGCTGTGCGTGGCGGGTAATTAAATGCGTGCCGCTAGTAACGGACTTTATGGGAATACTGTAGTAGATAGTAAATGTACAATATTATAAAAAAATATTTATCGCTATTCTCCACGATGCGCAGCCTGCTCTAGCTGCTGCAAGGGCGCTAAACAGCCAAGGTGATCAGTTGGCGCTTGTCGCGACGGGTCTACCTGACTTCTCCTCTTGTGCGACTCCGGTCGTACCGGAGCTAGGGGGGGGGGGGGGGAAGGCAGGCGAAAAAAACCCTCGCACGGGTCTTCGACGGTCCCGTCTCGATCTGCGCGCTCCCCCGTCCGAGATATCGCTTCTCCTCCCGTCGCAGCTCGCCTCCTAGCCTAGCCTCCCTTACCCCTCCGGGGGCTAGGGAGAAAGAAAGTCCATAGCTGCATACGGTGTCCGGCTGACGCTCGTGCCTCCACGCCAAGCTCTCTCATGTCCCTTGTCCGTCTTCGTTTGTTTCTGATACCCTATATGATCGTGCGAAATTCGCCCGTACCGTTCCCCAATGGTTTACTCTATTAGGGGGCCGCCTCTATAAGTAGAGTGCCGTAGCGATAACCCTAGCCACCCTACCTTAGGCAGTTTGTCGATAGTTGGGTACCGAGTGGTGGAGGGGTTGGTCGGACCCGCTTATTCTCTACAGCCGGACACAATCGACTGATTTTGTCGATTGTACACCTTGTGTAGTTAGAGCTTGTACTCACGCTAAAATGTGAAATCTCGACAACGCTCATATCATGTTGCGACCAAGACTATAAACTACGCCTATCATGAAAATCATGCCCAAAGAAGCTCGTATAGGTGGACTTTTGGTGACCTAAATATAATTCTTCCGATCGGAAAATGACCGCAAGGAAGGACAAAATATGAAAATCCAAGTTCCACTACTTTAATCTATTGATATCAGCATATAAACTAGCAAATATTGCAATGGCGCGTTCCACTGACCTCAACAGTGGGTTGGGTGTGCATGTTGAGCACATTGGGACTTTTTGTGTAGATGTTGATTATCTAATGACACGAAAATACATCCGACTTAAATTTGTCGATCGTGCTAAACGGGGAATTTCAGTCCAAATTTAAATGTGTAATATTGTCATCGTTGCACTGCATCGCCTCATACTCCATCCCATTGCCCACAATTGCCGGAAAACTCATGACACAACATAAAGCTTCTATCGTCTATCCCAAAAGTTTACATTTTACCTCATCGCAGTGAGATTTGCCCATGTGAAATGATGTAGCACATCACTCACAAGTTGGTGGGAATACAACCGTATGCAACACGATTCATGTCTTTGCGCTCTGACTGCTATGTCCGTATGCAACATTGTTCTTCGATCTACCTCTGTTCCGTTTCGGCGTTTTTGGGGGAATGTGCGACGTGAATTCATGCAGCGTCTTTTGCTGCTCTTCATGGCACTCTGGGTTTCTGTCTCCGCGACGCTTTTCAGGAGGGCAGTGCTGATGCGGTGGCATGCCTCCCTGTTCCTCGGACTTAGGAATTTTCTCTTTTCTTCTTTTTGCTTGGTGGCCTTCACTGCTTTTTTGTAAGAATTTTATTTTATTCATGACTTTCTCAGTATGGGACATGCAAATGCACATGAGAGTGGTGGTGCAGCTGCTACATGACCATGAAAAATAAATTATGCACCCATTGTCCATACATGAACATTTAAAGCCGACTTGTTCCCTTCCTACTCTTACGCCATAAACCTAGTTGGGTACCCATTTGAACACATTTGTTATGTATGCGTTCCATATATGTCACTAGCTTCCAGAAAATTCGCTTCCCTCCCCGCCAATATGCGCATGTGGAGCGTCACAACTAATGACCATATTCATGAGAGTGGCCATGCGAAATCCACCTTATCTTGCATTAGCGGCTTCGTCATTCGCATTTCTGGCCAATCATGTCAAATAGTGAAACACCACGAAAATTCCCAAACGCCGACAGCAAAGCTCAACGACTGAAAAATCGTCAACTTCAACACCCCTAGCAATAATATAGACCTCGCTGTTGTTGGCTGCGGCTAAGACTTTAAATACATGTGGTATTTAAGGGCCGCAAGGGTAGACATGGCTGGCGGCATCCGACGTTGCTGCCGGTCTTGTGCGAGAGTTTGTAGCGCCACCTAGAACAACACAGCAAATCGACGTTGTGGGGTGCTAAACGACCTACAAAAATACAATGACACGCCACCCAGCTTAAATCGTGGTTCGATAGAGGGCTCGGGAAGGATATAGGAATATAGCACGCGACGTGCAAGTCTCATCTGGTCGGTGAGGTGGCATATACAATGTGGGTGGCGCTTACATGTTGCCGTACTTATGTTGTATGTCTCGTCAGCGACCACGTTGGCTATACAAGTCACTGCGCTCCTCCACAGGCCTGCGCTACATTTCATGTTGCATTTGATGTTGGTCGAGTTCGAGCAGTGCTAACTAGGGGACGCCGGAGTCGCTGCCCTCCGCACCATGTGAGATTAGTCCCAACGCCGGTCAGTTTCGAGCGAGTTTTTCCACGGACACGTCCATCCGGAAAGGTCGACACTCAGACGCGCACACACACATGTTGCCGCGGCTGGCCCGTGGACCAAAATCTTAACCCCCTAAGGAATGTTTGTGCCCGCTTTGGGGTCGTGAGGTAGTCTTACGTCGCTAGCCCTCCGGTGCGAGTCAACAGGTATGCTCTAAGCCATGAAATGCAACATCCGCGAATCACCAACCGATTCAGGGCGCGGCACACCACCACCCGTGATTTACGCCACTTGGCGCCATACTGCGGCCAATAAGATACAGGGAACCCCTCTTCGTCGAGGTGCATGGACTTGGGTAGAACAATGAACTCCGGGGAAGTGGAAAAGAAGATACATGAACCTTGTCTCGTGAGAAATCGGCAGAAACGGTTTGCACAATAAGCGTGCGACATTGCGCAGATCACATGTAGACCTCGCGATGTCCTGGTCTCTCAACTCAGTCAATCCCAGAAAACTAAATTTTCCAGAACTACCAATTCTCTTAGGTATTTGCAAGTACTCGGTGGTCTAGAAAAACTGCGTGCCATCAATGGAAAAAGACCAAAAGCACAACCGACTAATTCTAGTCGCTAAAAATCACTAACCGCACTCGCGTCTAACAACGGTTTCAAATAGACGGCCTATTGCCCAGCGGCCCCTCGGTCTAATGCCCCGGGGCGTCGCAAGGTACCGTTTCTGTGTCCTCCACCCATTGTGGGGCACGAGTTGCAGCCACGAGCAGATGTAGTGTCGCGCTAATGGCTGACTCGCCAATAGTAGTGGGTATAATATACTAGTTAAAGCTATGGTTGTAGTGCACCATGTGTATGCGTATTCACCCACTTGTGCGCCCCCCCCCCCCTTCTCCTGCTTGGACTTGTATTCACCTTGTCCACACACGACAAGTGCGTCGGTGTGGGTGGCAATCGGGCGTCCTCGGGTAGGTGACGTAGGTGGGGCGGTGTGGTGGGTTTTTAAAACGCAGTTTATATTGGCAATACCGCCGACTGCAAGGTGAAAGTACCATGTTGCTATGTAAACTTGCCTTGTGCGGGAGAGGTGGCGATCGCAGCTCGCCGAACCAAGTTATCGCGCGTGAGTGACCTGAGGCGGGGACCCCTAACATGTTGAACAGTGCAAACACGTTCAATATGGAAGGTAATTAACGCATACGTAGTTACAGTCATAGTCACGTAAGTAGGTCTGTCACAGTGACAACCAGCCCGAGGCGTGGTGTCGGGGCAACAAAAGTGAGAGAGCTATAGCCCAGTGACATCTCTGTACCGAATCAAATAGGTTATCGGTATGTCCGATCTAGACATATCCTAATCTTATCTAGAATAGCTTACAATACCTATCTGCAACTAATAACTAAAATGTATTACTTACAACAGGTTGGACGATTGCTAGCGAGCGCCTTGCCATGGTGCTGCTTCCCGGCGGTCCGTCGCTAGCTTCAACGCCCGCTGCCAACTCAAATTCCCCCGTACTCTTCTCACCGCCCAAATATGCATCACATACATGTCCCACTCATAGACATGATAGTACTTGAGGAGTATCGTGCACTCAAAAGAAATATCGGACTAGCCGAGAGGGAAATCATGGCGCTTGTGCACATATAACATTTTTAAAACTCCTCCACATTGAGGCTTCCCGACAACTGCTGATCCGTGGATCGCATCCGCCGGATTTCACTCCGTCTAGCCCCCAACCGTGCCAGCCTTGGCACGGCTATAGGGTTACCAACGCCCACTACGAGGAGGTGGGGGTGCGTGCCGACGGGCATGCCACCGCACCCCCCTCCGGGGCCGCCAGCGGGCGCCCATTCCTTTCTATGCTTGAGTTGAAGGACACAATGAAATCGTCAAAAATCGGCTATCTAGTCCTTCGGGTGTAGGACAAAGACTCGTATATTGTGTCTTTGCTTCTTGAGTCATCCGTTGGAGCCCTCAGCAAGATGCTCGCTTGAGCTTTTTGTTAGAGGTCATTGCGCATGCTTTCACTTTGTAAGAAGAAACAAGAACTAACACAATGGCAACGTTGCCTAATTTTGGGATGCTCGGCATGCTTTGTAACGCAATGTGGCGTCATTCACGTGGAAGACGCATCTTGGAGTTGGAAAGTGAATAGCGAAGCCATAGCAATGGCGGGGGTAGAGAGACCACCGCCCCGAACAGCAACCCCCGATCCTCCCATGAGACCATCGTAAGTGACTCCCGCAACCCCCCAGCCCCGAAATTTCATTCAGCCGTAGATGTGGCGGAGGTGAAAGGAGTCGAGGGTATTGGCGGGGTAACCCGTGAACTAACATGTGCGCGCCATGCGGCGGCGAATCCGCATGACGGGGAAGCGCTTGCTTCTGTCGATATTGTCGGTTTAGACTTAAACCTAGTGCAAACCGTGTATGTCCCTCGCGACTCTAAGGGGCTGAAAATCGGGCTCGAATCCCTGCGACGTGTTGTCATTGTGACGAAGCATCAAAACTACCCTCCTCCGGCCGCCATCACGCGTGCGCGACTTGCTCTCGCGTGCTAGGTTTGTACCCGCGAGCGTTTTGATATCGTTCCATATCCTAATATAGGTGCGACATACATGTATTTAGACGGCGTGGGAGGCGATGAAATTTAATATCGGTTAAGTACGTTCTTGTACAATAAGTTCGCGGAATTTCATATTGTCCTCCGTTTTGTCCTGCGTTTTCGAAAGCCACCTAAAAGGCAGTGGAAACCACCAATAATCCTTATAAGCAAAAAGGATAATACATAAGTATTTATTATTGAAATGTAAAACAATTACATAATATTGTTGATATGTGGGATGATGCGTGGGCCACTGCTTTTGGTGACCATTTGGCTCGATGCGGTGGAGATGCTTCGGTCCACACCGCCCACTCTTGGTTAACGACGGCCCTTGTGGAAATCATCTCCGAGGTTCGTGGCGCACTCGGGGTTGGCGTCGAGGTTCTCGCATACCCCACGATATTAGTTCAACTACCCAGCAACAGCGACGACGGCCTCCCCGCGGATATGAGTGTCTTGCACTTTCACGGCATCCGAGGCTCAAAACTTGCTCGTGATGCCGTGGTTTCCGGTTTGTTCGGCGTTTCTAGCCCCCCGTCTCCGGAAGTCGCTCTACGCCGTGCTAAGAAGACCAAGTTCGAGTAGTACTCAGATGGGGTGAGGAGTCGCCCCGACATCCGCTTCATTCCCTTTGAAGTCACGGAATTTAGTCCTCTCGGGGGCCACGCCGCGGCTTTCTTGATGGAGTCAACCGAACATGCATGCGCCTCTAAAGGGATGCATGTGGGCCTCATGGCACCGAAAGGTCTCTCTCGCCGTCCATGTCGCTCACGCGGACAACGTCTTGCGCGGTTTGTCCACCCCCGCTGACGGTGTGGAGGCCGCTTCTTCATCGGTTGGAATTATCGGAATCGGGAACGGGTAGTTAAACGTAGGTCGTGCCGGCCCCACAAGGGGGCCGGCTGTGGTGACTAGAGAAGTGAGAAGAGAGAGATGGCGGCGGACCTTGTACATAAGCACTAGGCAACGGGATGCTAGTGCTAACACCCCCCCTTCAAGTAGCCGAGGTCTTGACGTCGTCGTAGCTTGCGTCGAGGAAGGTGCCATCTTGATCGAAGGTGCAGTGCTTGTAGCGTGTGTCTTAGGCTGGGTAGGTGTAGCGACATGCGCTCACAAGAAAGTGCCGCTACCGGCGATTTGCCGATATGAAGCGGTTCCAAATGTACTACGCAATCTACTAGTCTGACATGTACTGGAAAAAACTGTTCATCACGGGCGAATTAGCTGACGCATGAGAGCGACCGGCGAGGAAGAAGCAAAGCCAACAAGGTTGTTAGGAGCGTGTAGACACGCAAAAGCATAGACGGGCGCTGCTCGTGTTGATTCCCCCCTTTCGCCGTGGAAAAGGTATACTCCCCGCCGAGTTAGGTGAGCGCTGCGGCGTTGCCTCGGGAGAAAACAATAACACTACTAATTAAAGTACGCACGGGCCGAACTTTCGCGGGTCGGTTTTAAACAACCAGATTCGGTCGAGAGCATCGGTAGGCTGAAGGCTAGGTGAGACTGAAAGCTTGGTGGGGCAAGCGTGGCGCCGGGCGCTTTACACACGTTCTTCTCCTTTTCACGTGGGAGATGGTAGGATAGTCGCAGACAACCGCCTCGAAGGCGAAGCGTGGTGTCGGTTGGACGATGAATTACTAGCGTGGCGCCGAGCACTTTACACATGCCCTACTTTTTTTTACGTGAGAGTAGGTAGCGCTAGCGTGGCGCCGAGCGCTTTATACACGCTCTTCTCTAGTGTAACTTGGTGGAGGGCCCATAACCTGTCGGAATCGGGAAAGGATAGTTTCACGTAGGTCATGCCGGCCCCACAAAGGGGCCGGCTGTGGTGACAAGAGAAGTGAGAAGAGAGAGATGGCGGCCGGCGAAGGCACCGGCAGGGCCGGCCGACCGCCACTAATAGGGAATAGAGTACCGCTAATAGTATAACACTAAGTACTAGGATGACAAATAGCTACCTTGTACATAAGCACTAGGCAACGGGATGCTAGTGCTAGCAGGGATGCCTTCTCATGCCACGGCGCTCTTCATCCGCGTCATGGGCCGCAAGCGTCCCCGTACTTCCTTGAGCGGTGCGTGAGGCGCCGCTTGTCGCCTCCACGTGTTGATTTCTCAGCGTTGCCAAGGAGTTTCCTTGGTTCAATTTGCTAGGTTTGAGCACCATGTAGTGCTTCATTTTACCGTGCTTTGGATTTAGTGATCCTCTTGTCACTCTTGTCCTTTTGTATCCCCTCCCGTTTTCCCTGTCCGTGCTCATGTTGTTCTTCTTGTAATCTTGCAACTTATTTAATGTGAATTATTTCATATCATCATCATCGCCATTTCGTCCATATTAATACCCGCGACGCTTTACTCACTCTTGCCGTCTTGGTCACTCCCCCCCTCCGCCCCCCCCCCCCTTTCCTTGTCCTCGCGTCAAAGTGCTTCTTGTATGTAATTGAATTTAATTTCATCATCATGACGAGTAGCTTGTGTTTTTAATGGGAGTTTCTTGCGTTCTCATATGGTTTATCTGCTAGGTTTGTGCACAACGTAGTGCTTCCGTTTGCCGTGTCTTGAATTCCGTTACCCTCTTGTCACTCTTGTCTATGGCGCTTTTTGTAATTCATGACGAGCATTTCTTCCTCTATTCAATTACAAGGAAATTAGTGGAAATAACCACAAATCAAGAAAAGATTAACATACGGCTTTTAATAGGCCCGCGGCGGAGGAAAGCATGCAACAACATCTGCAATACCCTCTTGCAAAGCGTCACGGGGATAAGAACCCAAGGCACCAAAAAGAACCACCGAATGACGATACATGAATTGCCGGCGCACGTCTCCAAGAAACCACCGGAAAGGAACTGAGGATGATCGACGAGCAAACTCCTTCATGTGTGCATAGTTGTGAGACCGTAAAGTGCGGGAGGACGCCACACCCATAATGGCAAATAATTGAAAAGAGAATTTATAATTTCAGACAGCACATAGTCATGGGGACATGACAATAGGTGGGGAACGAACTTAAGATGAAAAGAATGACAAGAAGGTCACGGAGTCCAAGACATTGCAAATGTGTGGCGAGTACATTCCTATAATGCAGCATATATGATTGTAGGACTCGTGCGTTCCCGTTACTTGTTGCAATCCGTACTTTCCTAGGAAGTGTACATACACCTGCAGTTGTAAAGCCATTGCAATTAGCTCAAGTCGCCATCTAAGTCCTAGCGTCTTAACTAGCGAGATTAACTAAGCATCAAGACGCACCGGATCATGATTGTCCGGCAGCAACACGTATCATGCGACGCTCTTCCCAGGGTCACGTGACGCTTCAAGATTGACAGCAAGCTAGGCTAGGCTACTTAAGCCATCGCAAGAAGGAGGAGACAAGTCATTTCTCAATTTTTTTGTAACTGCATTCAACTACATTGCAAGACAGCTGCGATCTCGCGTATTGTTTCTGCATTGTTCGCAATTGATTGGCACGCATAAGTTTTCTCTCTAGCAAACTGCCACATTCGTTTCGTAGCGTTGATCAACATAATAATACTAGTTCTGCTCAGCGTTCGACTCGACAATCACTTGTTTGTAAGGCTAGGGATCAGCCACCCATACACCGTCGATGGTATCACCATTACCCGATGATTCTGCCATCGATGTGCTAGGTTGTGGTATCGACACCGACGTGACGGCAGTAGTGCTAACATTAATGCCATCACAACAACTACACTCCTCCACAGAAGCCCGGACAAGATTTCGTACCTTCGCAAGTAAAAATGTAAACAAGCGTCGATTTTATTCACAAATCTCCCGAAATCCTAGGCAATGCTTTGGCGCCCAAGATTGAATGCGCCGACAACTACGGGGGCGAATTTGAGCACTGCCGGGCTTTTGTACTTGGGGTTATCGCGCCCGCACCCGTGCGGTACGCTCTTTCAAACAGTCGCCGTGCTAGTTGGACAGAAAGAGTAATGGGCGCAAAACGCCGCAATATGAATGATGATGCGACGCGGTCGCGCAAATGTAATGCATAGGCGACGGAGGGAGGAGGTGTTGGGCATGCCGCTGTGGGGGAAACGCACAAAATCGCGTATGTTGACTTGCCACCGATATGCGCACAACCCAAGGGCAAGCCGCTTTCGGCCACAATTTTCAAACGATAATCAAAACTTATTCAAATATGGTCACAACTTTTTGAAACATGTGCCGTTGGACGCGTCTTTTCGATGCGCATTGAATTCATTTATTCCGATGTTCAAACACGCACAAATTGATTTTCTTTTAATTATTTATATTTACGAATTATTCCGGCAAAGCTGAGCCGCAGTGGCAAGCAATACCCATCGAATTTGACTCACCTGATGAGGCGATTTGCGCGGGGTTTGTCGATACATGTTTACCAATTCTTCATTTCTACTGAATTACTGATTTCCGAGCCTAATTCCGACGCGTGCCACGCGTGGGGCGGGTGTGGTTGGGCAAAAGCACATACCCAAGCATTACCGATCCACGCGATCAACAAACTGTAGGGAAGCCTTGTACGGGGGGCTTTGGAAAAACATAGTATCCGTACACCGGTACTAAGATATCCCGCTCGTCCTCTCCGATATGTTTCTTCCCGACTAAATACTCTAAGATACTCTCATGATACGAAGGAGAGGGGAGTGCTCGCAGGCCCGTCGGCACCTACCTCTACCTCCACGCGGTGGGCGGTGGTAACCTTGTAGCCGTGCCATGCTTGACACGGAAGGGGGGTAAACGAGGTATCGCGCGATCAACACCTATCGGGGAGCCCTTTACCGACGGTTTTAGAAAATCACAGTATCCGTACACCAGCACTAAAATCTCAAACTCGGCCTCTCCGACACGTTTTTCCGCGACTAAATACTCTCACATACTCTCACGATAAGAAGGCGGGGGTAGAATCTGTGAAATATTTGTTGGCTCAAAGGGTACGGGTGGATCATTGGTAGGTGGAGGGTGTTGGAGCTGGCGGCGGACAGCTTGGAAGCGGCGTCGGGGAAGGGCTCTCGCTCTTTGCGGACTAGCATCTTGCGGTCAAGCCGACCCAAGGGGGGGCAGCACGACACCAACGGGGAAGAGGACTATCGCGACGGGAGGAGCGGCGTGGTCCGACGGCAGCGATCCTCATGATCATCCGCCTCCGGTAAACCATTTATTACGGAAGGTTTTGCGATAATTTCCGTACCCCCGCGGTCTTTTTGGATCCGGCAATGGTGACTATGCCCTACCCCACTGCTACCCAATATCGAAAAGCACACCTAATATTAGAGAATGCGAGCCCCGGTAAGCGCGGAGGCTCGCGCTCGTTACAACGGTGCTCGACGGACGCGCGGTCGGTGGGCGGAGGGTACGGCCGCTAGCCGATTTTCAGACATGTATCCGGGTACCATACAAGTAAAAGCCGGGGAAGGTGCCGGGAAAACTTTTCAGGGCGGCTGCAAGAGCGCTAGTTTTTTTGTGTGGTAGTCTTGTCCCCCCCCTCCTGCCCTCGACGGGGGAAATCGACTAGGAGGAAAGTCGCGACGGGAGGAGCGGCTACAACCTTGGGGCGGGGCTTACGGGATGCGACGCCGGGATGGACGAGCGACCGCGTGATGCGGATTTGTTCGCTAGGCTGTCCCCTCCTTTCTCCGGCAAGACCGAAGTCATGCAGTAGGTAGATTAGGTTGGCCCGTCGCCCCTCTCGAACGCTTATCGGCCTAGGCCGGTCGGCACTGTGGTTCGGTGTGAGCGGGCCGTGCATCGTGAAGGTCGAGCACCGGTTTCATTTTGCATTTTTTGACAAGTGGCTGTATTTTTCGTAGATCTGTTTTTCTTTACTACAAAATTGTGTTGTTATTGCTTAGGCGGGGGGACTGTGGCAATCACTGCGGTTGCTTACAGTTTTTTGCCTCCGAGTAACGTCGGCACACATTGCAGGTAGGTGTGTCGATAGGTGCACATAGTCGAAGAGGGCCCAGCCCAATCTTTAGTCTTAAGTGTCCTAAATAGCTGAGCAACTGATGGCCGTTAGACAGCGGGCGGTCCAATTTGTTGGTATTGTTGTAAATCATTTTCATTTCATTTACATACCCACATGTGGCGTGACGCCGAATAGGATAATTGGTTGGGTAATTTGTATCGTTGAAGCCTTGAAGTTTCATGTCATTGGCTTTAAAGGTGACCCCCCTAGTTGTTGTGCGCCGAAGGTAGCGAAGGCGTGTTTTAGCATCCTTCATGTCTGCACATGTCACCGTGGACATAAATCTACACTAACGGTTGACTGTCTCGGTGATGTTCGGTCGAATTGCCATGGGGGCATACAATAAGGCATCAACAATGCTACAATGTGTTAGCACTAGCATCCCGTTGCCTAGTGCTTATGTACAAGGTAGCTATTTATCATCCTAGTACTTAGTGTTATGCTATTAGCGGTACTCTATTCCCTATTAGTGGCGGTCGGCCGGCCCTGCCGGTGCCTTCGCCGGCCGCCATCCCTCTCTTCCCACTTTCCTAGTCACCACAACCGGCCCCCTTGTGGGGCCGGCACGACCTACGTGTAACTATCCGTTCCCGATTCCGACACAATGACGTGAGTCCAATGCGTCGTCTAAGAGAGATACTTCACGAGGGTCATTATCTGAAAATGGTGTTGACGCATGCTTGTAATCGTGCATCCCGAAGCGCCGCATGTATGTGCCTGGATGGATTGTGAGTTGAATGTTAGGCATATCACGGCAAATGGTCATTTCTAACCCACCACTTGCAAGTACCCACGTCTTTGATGTCGAACTGAGCTGCCATGGCTGCCATGATTGTAGTGATCCATTCGGGAGAGATACTGCGGATGCGAATGTTGTCGGCACAAACAACAATTATGTTGTATATTTCATCTATGTTAGTAGGCGGCGAGGAAGCTTCACTGGTAGGTGAACAAGATACGTAAGCTATAGGATCAACGCGTAGCTGAATACCGTCTTGTGACGTCATCATGATTTGGTTGAGTAGTCGATGCCAATTGTGTGGAGCTTGTTTAGGCCCGTAGATGCTTTTTCTATAAGTAGACACACAGCATATTCGTCCTTATCACAACCCAGAATGAATCCGTTAGACATGTCCATTTAAATTTCCTCGTCAAGGTCAGCATATAAGAGCGCACATTCGACATCGGTGTGTTCATAGTGGAGATTTAGGTGGGCCACAAGGGATAAACTTCGGAGGGCTCTAAACTTCACCGTAGATGCTAACGTCTCATTAAAGTCAAGCCCGTAGTTTGCAAGAGTTTATGTCCACAAAGGCGTGCCTTGTACCATGAAATGCTACCGTCAATTTAACGCTTGTTTTGATCACCCATTTCCACTAACTGTTTGCGGCATGATGCTGGCGTGACGAATAATTCCCACGTGTTCCCGCCGATGAGCGAGTCAAATTCGGATTGGATGACAGAGAGCCATTTATCAACATAAGGTGAGGCAACGGCTTTCCGATATGATTGTGGATCTCCGTGGACTTCTCAGAGAGAAGTGTTGTTGGTGGTTGATGTTTTCGAGTAGGGAAGATGTTGCATGCAACTTTAAGTTTCACGTCGGGTATTATGTGGCACAAAGTTTCGAACGTGTGGTTGCTCAATGTGGTTAGGATGATACTGAGTTGACTACCACATGTTGAGTTGACGTACGGCCCTCTTAGCCCCCTACCGTGCCAAGCATTGCACGCCTACGGGGTTTCCAGCGCCCAACACGGGGCGTGAGGGGATGCTGACGGGTATGCGAGCGCAGCCCCCTCCGGGGCCGCTGCCGCTGCGCCGCCGAAGGGCGCCGGAGGGCGGAGAGTTATCATCCAAGGAGTAGTTGTCAAGTTGGCTGACCGGCAGTCCTTCCCGAGGTGAGTCTTGTACTAAGTGTTCTTCAATGCTCGGTGTTGAAATGGACCCCATGGGTGATGCGGCGCTGAGCTACCGCACCCCTCTTGAGTGGACGCAAACCATTTATAGGGAAGAGCAACATCAAACCGACTAAGCTTGTCAAATTCATTGGAGGTAACTATGTGGTCGGCCAAAACCCTCTTTGTGTCCTGCATCAAGCCAAGCCACGCAAGATATTCATATGAGTAGCCAACAAACATACATTCACGAGAGGAAAAAGCTGCCTTCGGGTGGTCTGCACGTGGGGCATGAACGTAAACTAGGTAGCCCAAGGTGCGGAGGTAGGAGAGATCTAGAGTTGACCCAATGAGGAGGCGGAAAGGAGGCTCATTATCACCAAGACGAATGGTGCGATTGCGGATGTGAACAACCACAACCATGGCAACTCGCAAAAGTCTGGACCTAGACATGCATAGTCCAGCATACAACGCGCCCACGTAGAGAGAGTGTACCATGTACGTTCATTTACACCCTTCCGAAGCTAGTTGTATGACGCGGAGTACTCATTGTAGTCTAGGACTCGTCACACGCAACAATGAAATCATGGTTGCGGAAGGCTATGTCTTTGCTCCATGCGCGGGTGGTTTGACCCATTCGTGTGTTGCAAGCCGACCGGGGAAGAACAAATCGCGGGAGGGGGGGAGTCCAGCGTCTCGGTGGCGAGGGCGTGGAAGTCTTGGTATCACAGATAGTTGGGCCGGCAGGGGGCCACGATGGTGGCAGCTGCGACTGACTAGTGGAGCTTGGCGACGAGCGATGGGAGCGCGGTCGAGGGAGGGTTGTAATAGTTGTTGTCGGGCCTCCAAGTTGTGTCGGATAGGTGTAGGCCATCAATATCCTCGCTGTGGGGGTTGCGCCATCCGGCGATGAACCGGGGGAGCAGGGTGTTGACCATAGACGCGAAACGGTCGATTGAGTGTGGTCCCCATAGGTGTTATAACTTTGAAACGATTTGGGGTTCAGCTGCAAGTCCTCGGTGTCCAGTTCGCGGCTGAGGGAGTCATCCTAGACGTCACCCGCGGATCGGATGTAGCGATGGTCGAATCCGAATCTCGGTGGTGTCGAGCAAGTACCAAAGACGGCGCATTTCGGTCATCATAGGAGGTGACATGGTAATGAGCTTGGTGAGGGTGGCGACCACAGTGGAGTTGTCCTCGTGGAAGAGGACGTTGCGGCCTTGTAGTTGAGGGAGAAAGGATTCGATGGCGTGTCATACGGCTCGTAGCTCCTTCCATGTATTGTGTTGGCTGCGGTACGGCGCGTTCCAAAAACCACGAGCTCGGAATTGGGGGTTGTCGTAGAGGACGGCGCCCCAACCGTAGTCGCTCGAGTCGGCATGGATGTAGGCCGTCTCGATGGGTTTGCAGATGGAGCGGCCGTTGTGCTGAGAGGGCATTGTGCGCCACCATTCGAGGTCGCGTCGTAGCATGTGCGCTAGTCGTACGTGTCCCCCCTAGCCACCCGTGGTGGCTAGGACGAGGTGGAGTTCGCGCAGAAAAAAACGAGCGGGCGCGATGGCGAGGTAGATGAATTGGGCCTTTGCGGCGAACGCAGCAAGCTGTCGCGCGGGTAGCCATCGGGCGTCTGAGGTTGCGCGGGCGAGTAGGGAAGAAGCTTGCATGGCTAGCAAGCGTAGTTTGTCCTATGGGGCGCGGATATCGCCACAGTCGAAGTCGATAGTTAGGCCTAGGTGGTCTCCGACTTGAGTAGGCGTCCAAATGCCTTTCTTGGGGTCGCGCAGCAATTCCATGCGTGTGAGCGGGGCGTCGACGCTTTGACGTAGGAACATGGTGGCTTCGTACCATTCGGCGAGGAACATGAAGTCGTCCATATAGGGCAGAATGCGGATACCGCGCCATCGGGCGTTGCGTAAGAATAGTGTGGAAGGGCGTAGCGCTTTTGGGTTCGTGGTCGGGGTAGGCATTGGTGGGCGCCGGAGGTAGTTGGTGTCTTGGTGAACACCTATGTGAGTTTGCAAAAACAGTAAGCCAACCTCGACCACCCCGTCGCGAGGCATGCGATTCGCCAAAGGGTGCCGCGGTAATTGGCGGTGAAGTAGTCACGGTTTTCCTCCTGGATGCCAAGGGTGTAGTACCCGTATGTCAAGTACTAGGAGACGAAATAGTCGCCCGGACAAGTGTCGCAAGTGCTTTAGTGTTTCGCATGTCATGGTAGAGTCGGACAAGTACCGGTTGAGTTCGCGTAGGTCGATAAATAGCCGCCACTGGTTCGCGCCCGGCTTTGGAACGAGGAACATGCGGGAAACGTGGCGAAGGTTGTGTGACCGTTCCCAAGCTCCGCATGCGTCGAGTCGGGGTAGTTCGGTGTCTTAAAAGTCGAGTTGAGCAGGTGTCACGTCCTGCATGGAGAGGCCATGTTGAACGGGCGTGGTCGGACGTCTCGCTTGAACTTGACGCGAGCGACATAGCGGATCCACAACGACTTGTCCGCTCGCGCCGATGCGCTCCCACTCCCGCCATCGTCGCCGCACGCGGTGACCCATGAAGGGAGATGAGGGGGAGCATGAATCGGCGCGGCGGGCCACACCGTCATTTCTTGGGTGGAGGCCGCGGTGTGCCGTTGGGCTTTGGGGTTGGCCCGGGACGTTGTCGCGGCTATGGCTGCGGGTTTGCCGGCTTTGGCGTCAGCCCATGGTGGCATGTCCGGAAATATCTTGGCGAAAGCTGCTTTAACGGCCGCTTTGCTAGCGGCGTGAAGGCGGACCTCCAAGGTGTGGTAAGCAAACGCTTGGCGGAGCGCATCCAATGAGCCCGAGACCGCAGTAGGTCGTAGGCGGCAAAGACGTTCGTAGGCGAGTTCAACGAAACCGCGATCCGCGTCAATGCTCGTTTGTCTGCCCTTGGTGAGGCGGAGGAAGCCCAATCGAGTACGGGCGGCCTCCTCCGTCGTTTTGTGGGTGCGATGACCCGCTCGGATAAGGGCAACCGCCGCTGTGTGCTTTGTCAGTAGAGGAGGTCCGGTCGACAGCGCGTCCAAGCCCTCGCTAACTGCCGCGTTGGCGTTGTTGTCGAAGAAAGCATAGCAACCTTCTTGACGGTATTTGTCGTAGGCGGACTGCGTCTTCATGGCGTTGAGGGCGCGTGCCGTGTCGTTTGTTAATGTCCAGAAGCGTGGCTCCTATACGTCGCGTGGTGGGCGTTCGAGACCGGCATGGATGACTTCGCCGTAGTAGGCGAAGTCGACGAACTCGGACTCGGTCGGTTCGGGGTCGTCGTCAAGCAAGTCGATAGGTGGCTCAAGGGCCTTCTTACCACCCTCCGTTGCTCGTGTCGCGTCGGGGGGAATGGACTGTTGTTGGCTCGCAATACCGGCTGTGGTTGTTATTGAACCATGCAAACACAGTTAGTGTGGAAGATAACTTACGCAAACGTAGTTACAGTCACAGTCCCGCAAACAGAACAGTTACGGCGACAACCAGCCTACATGCGTGGTGTCGGGACAACAGAAGTGAGAGAGCTGTAGCCTAGCGACAACTCTGTACCGAGTCAAACAGTTTATCGGTATGTCCGATCTAGACATGTACTAATCATATCTAGAGTAGCTTACAGTAGCTATTTGCAACTAATACGTATACGGTATTACTTACAACACTCCCCCTGAAGGTAGCTACGGGATGAAGCGTTGCATTGGGTCTTGTCCTCCAAGGATCGCACTTCGGTGTCTTGCTAGTGCAGGTCCTGGGAGGGGTTTGGTGAGCATGTCAGCCACCATCTGGTCAGTGGGGAGGTACCTCAACTTGATGGTTCCCTGCTCCACGTGGTCTTTGAGGAAGTGCCACTTCAGACCGATGTGCTTAGTCTTCTCGCTGACCAAGGCATTCTGGGAGTATGCAATGGCGCTTTGGTTGTCCTCCCAGATGGTGGTGGTTTCGGTGATGGGGGAGTTGAAGATTTCCCCCAGGAGTTGTCGGAGGTGGAGTCCCTCCTTGGTGGCGTCGGCCGCAGAGTAGTACTCGGCTTCACACGTGGATTGAGCCACACAAGTCTGTTGTTTGGACTTGTAACTGACTGGCCCGCGTCCGAGGGTGAAGAGATAGCCGGAGCGAGACTTGCGGGTGCTGCCGTCGTTGGCCCAATCAGCGTCGGCAAAGCCTGTGAGTTGGAGGCTGTGGTCCAGGCCCCCCTCAACGTGAGGCGCATGTCGATGGTGCCATGGAGGTAGCGGAGGACCTTTTTCAGAGCCTGCAAGTGTGCCTCGGTGGGCGAGGCTTGGGCAGAGCCGAGGATGCTCAACGCCGTGGAGACATCGGGGCGTGTACAAACGGCGGCGTACTGGAGGCTGCCCAGGAGGCTAGGGTAGACGTCCTTGGCCACTCCTGTGAGAGAGGGCGAGTTCAAGTGTGCAAGGCCGGCGAGGAAGCCCGGGTCCATCGGAAGGGACGACGGCTTAGAGTCGGACATGCCGTACTTGGCGAGGATGTCGCGCAGGTACTTGGACTGGTCCAGCGAGATTGTGCGCGTGGAGCGATCGCGGGTAATGTGCATGCCGAGGAGTTGGGAGAGGTCGCCTAGGTGCTTGATCTTGAGCCGTGCTCCGAGTTGGGCTTTGAACGATGCGAGCCAGGTGGCATCATTGCAGGCCGCGAGAATGTCATCGACGTACAGGGCGATCATGGCGAAGACGTGGCCGGTGCGAAAGATGTAGATGCACGGGTCGGAGACGCATTGTTGCCATCCATGGTCGACGAGCCACGCACGAAGTAGCATGTTGAACTCGCGGGGGGACTGCTTAAGGCCGTAGAGGCAACGCTTGAGGTGGCAAACCTTGGACGTTCCATCGGTGAAGCCGAGGGGCTGGCGGATGTACACATCCTCCCGGATGGGGGCGTAGAGAAACGTTGTGTCGATGTCAAGCTCGCAGAGTTCAAGGTCGCGGGCGGCTGCGATGGTTAGGAAGAGACGCAGGCTGGCCATGCGGATGACCGGGGAGAAGGTCTCCGTGTAGTCCAGTCCAGCGCGTTGACTGCACCCCTTGGCGACGAACCGCGCTTTGAAGCGGGAGACGTCGCCGGCTGTATTTGACTTGACTTTGAAGATCCACATGATGTTAACGACCATGCGGTCGGGGGGGAGGTCCACAAGGTCCCACGTGCCGTTGCTGATGAGGGAGGAATACTCATGTTGCATAGCGGCTTGCCATTGGGGGGCTTGGGCGCTGTCCAGTGCAGCCCGGTAGGATTTTGGTTCCACACACTCTCGGGCGGAGAGGAGGGCGATGGCAGTAGGGGACGTGCCGGCAGGTGTGTGTGGGGGACCAGGGACAAGGTCGGGGACGTGAGGGTGCTCAAAGATGTCTTCTTGAGCTTTGCCTTGTTCAGGATCACAACACGCCGTTACGAGGGTTGGTGGGTAGTCGGACAAGTGGGCAACCATATCGCCGTAGCGAATGGGGTGGGAGCGGAGCCGAGCATGGCGAGGGGCTGCCGGGGGGGGTAGGGGTGTGGGTTATGTGAGGTCAATTGGGTGGGACATGGGTGAGTCTGCGGGTACGTCGTCCGAAGAGTCGGTGATGGTCGAGTCCATGGAGGGTTGTGTGTCGAAGCCTGGGGTGTCTTCATGAAAGACAACATGTACGGAAGTGGTGATACGACGCGTTTTCGGATTGTAGACACGATACCCGGGTGCGTCAGGGGGATACCCCACCATGACGCCGCGAAATGCTTTTTCACTGAGTTTCCGACGTTGTTTGTCGGGGACCTTGGCGAAAACGGCGCAGCCGAAGACGCGGAACTTGGAGGCGTTGGGCACCGACGACGTGAGGAGTGTGAGGGGGACGCCCCCATTAGGTCCGACCGAGCGACTGTACGTGCGGTTGCGAAGGTACACAACAGTGCTGACAGCACACGACCACATGGAGTTGGGAACGGCCATGTTGTGGAGCATCGCCGATGCATTGTCCCGGATAGTGCGCCAGGGACGTTCGGCCTTGCCGACCATGTGGTGGGCGTATGGGGCAGAGAACTGCACCCCGACGCCGAGGTGTGCGCACATCCGGCGAGTGACAGCAGCTTCAAACACAGAGTCTGAGTCAAATTTGAGGACCGGTGCGAACGCGCCCGTCTGGGAGTGATGGCGGGCATGCATGTGTTTGATGTCCAAGAGGATGGTTTCCAATTCCGAACATGCGTCGTCTTTAGACTTAAGGAACCGCACCCACATGTAGTTGGTGTGGTGGTCGATGACGAGCAAGCAGTAACGGAGGCCATGTGGGGAGGGGACATTGACCGGGCCCCAGAGGTCAGCGGACATGTTGAGGAGGGGGTGGGATGGCTTCGCGCAAGCGGCTGTGTTGCGTGGTGCAGCTGTGGCTTTGTGAAGTAAGCAAGAGTCGCAAGAAACTTTGGTTACAACGCTAGTTAACACATGGCTATTCGGGACACCGTGAGTATGCTGGGCCTAAAGGCTTTGCATGTTGAGGTGGCCATATCGACGGTGCCATAGGACGGGATCACACTGGGCAGTAAGGGCAACCTGAGGTGAGGGGTCAAGTGCCGGCGGTGCGGATGGGCTTGAAGGGAGGACCGGCTGGTGGGGAAGGAGGTAGAGACCGTTTCCGGACGGTTCTAGCACACCCATGCTTGTGGGTACCAAAAGCAAACCAGTGTCAGAGTTGGAGGGGAATATGAATTCACAACCGCTGTGAGTTTGCATCCAGCTCACACTAAGGAGTCGGCCGATACGCTGTGCTGAACGAGATGATAGGTCAGGGGTGTAGAGTGCATACACAGTGCGGTGAATGAGCTGGCCAGAGGCAAGTCTGACAGAAATTCGCACTGAGCCACTGCCCTTAACGTCAACGCCGACACCGCCCACGCGAGAGGGAGCGGAGGGGGGCGTGAATTTCACGAAGTCATCTCGGAACGCAGTGAGGTTAATCGAGCAGGCGGAATCAACGACCCAAAACTTTGACATGTTACGACCCGGGGCGAGGGAAGAGGAGAATGCCACAGAGCTGAATGGAACACTCACCTCGTCGTCAGCGTAGTCATCAGCGCAGTCCTCGAGGATGGGTAGGCAGTCGGTGTCATCGGCGGGGGCGTCGTCGGCAGGGACGTCGCTCAGCAGCGCAGCGTGAGCAGAGGGGGTGCCGTCGGCGGCGCCGTACTTCTGGACTGTCAGCCTACGCTTGGCGAGATTCCATTTAAGGATAGCGTCATCCGTGGCAGTGCATGCGGACATGAGATGGTTTGGTAGGGATGAGGGGGTCCACAAACGCCACACTTGTTGGGTCGATGGCCGCGAGGGTTACGGTGTGGTGGGCCTCGACCGCTGTGCGAGCCGCGGCCCGCAGCGACGAACGCGGAGATGGGAGGGGGTGATATGGCCGGAGCGGGTGTGTCCGGAGCAGGGTCGTCGTCCATGTTGTGCGCAAGGTGGAGAATGCTGGCCATCACTTCATCGGCCGACATGATGTAGTCCGTGTCAAAGGCGTTGATGACGCATTGCTTCGCCTGACCGTGTGGGCCGCTGCTAGAAGTACCGCGCAGCATGAGGAGACCGAGGTGGTGGGGGTGGATGGCAACGGAGCCATCAACCAATTGGCATGTGTCGTTGTAGTCGTCAAAGGTCTGGCGCATGTAGTGGACATAGTCACTGAGTGACTGACCATGGCGCTGTCTGACCGTGAGGTTGTCCAGGAGGGACAAGGAGCGAGCAAAAGACCGACAGTCGTGGCGTTCACAAAGGATGTCCCACGCGGCAGCGGCGCAGTCAGGGCGTGCTGGAGAAACGCATTTCATCGCTTGGTCAGCGCGCTTATTCGCGCTGGCTGCATGGAGAAGCAGCGTGTAGGCGTAGTGTTGCGCTTGTTCGTCGAGCCATACGTCGGAGTCGCGGATGGCCAGCTGTGGAATGAGGTATGCGGCCTTGATGGAGGGGAAATTAAGGAAGGTCCTCTTCCATTGCTTAAAGTCCGTGGTCGGGCACATGACGGGGACCGACATCTTCATGGACCGGTTGAGGGCGTCCTTGTCGAAGCCGGGGGCTTCGTGTGCCGCCCGGTTGATGACCACCGGGTCAATAGTGGGGCGACGACGGCCACGGGTGGCGGGGTCGCCATGTTGGACTGGGGGAGAGTGCCGGCCATGAAAGGGAGGAGGTGGGCCACCGGGAAAGGGAGAGCGGCCGGCCATGGGACGCGGCGGGCCGTACGAGTGCGGGTGGTCACGGTAGGGGGGGACGAGGTGAGAGGGCGCCTCCGGGATATGAGGGCCGGGGTGTTGAAGGGAATATCCGGCGGTGGGGAAGGGGGGAGGTGGTGGGAGGTGATCAACCCGGATGGCGTGACGCGAGGGGTCGTGGTGCGCGTCGGCACGCGAGGGCTCGCGGGGCGCATCGTGATGGCGCTGTGCGACTGTGGGGTCGCCAACAGGAGCTGCATGAGTAGCAGCAGCAAAGAATGTTTTTGCGTCCGGGGGTACGTAACCATGGTGGGGATGGTCAAGCAGGTGGAGGGTGTGGCCGTCGTGGCTGTCCCGGACGGGTTCGATGTGAGCATCGTGGCGGCGCTGAGCTACAGGGGGGTGCGGATTAGCACCCGCAGCAGCAACAGCACCCTCGGCCGACTGCGAGTCGAGACGAGCTGTTAAGTGCGCCACTTGCGCAACGAGCAGTGCGAGAGTATCCGGGGTGTGATCGAGGGTGCTCTGGTGAGAGCCTGACTGAGGGGAGTCAGGAGGTGAAACATGCGGGGTTTTCGGCGCCATTTCGACAGAGGGCGAAAAAGAAAGAGCGGAATAAAAAACAGGCAGCGGTAAAAACCGCTAGCCGGACTCGTGCCTAACAGCGGTTTGCAAAGAGACGGTCTGATGCCCGCCGACCCCTCGGCATGTAGCCCCGGGGTGTCTCAAAGCACCTTTTTTGTATCCTCCACCCAGTGTGGGGCACAAGTCGAGGCCAAGGCCAGGACAGGTGGAGCGCTGCGCTGGTGGCTGATTCGCTATGAGAATATAAAAATAAAAAGGTAAGCTACGGCTGGCGTGCAACCTGTGGATGTGTATTCACCCGATGGTGCACCCCCCCGTTCTCCAGCTTGGACATGTGTGCACCCTGTCCACACACGACGAGTGCGTCGGTGTGGGTGGCTGGCTATCTCCGTCGGGTGGCTGACTTAAGAGGGGTGGTGGCGGGTTTTAAATTGCAGTTTATACGGGCGATACCGCCGACTACAAGTTGAAAGTACTAGGTGTCTAGATAAATTTGCCTTCTGGGGAGAGCTGTCGATCGCAGCTCGCCGAACCAGGTTGTCGCGCGTGAGTGACGTGAGGCGGGGGCCCATAACCTATTGAACCATGCAAACACAGTTAGTGTGGAAGATAACTTACGCAAACGTAGTTACAGTCACAGTCCCGCAAACGGAACAGTTACGGCGACAACCAGCCTACAGGCGTGGTGTCGGGACAATAGAAGTGAGAGAGCTGTAGCCTAGCGACAGCTCTGTACCGAGTCAAACAGTTTATCGGTATGTCCGATCTAGACATGTACTAATCATATCTAGAGTAGCTTACAATAGCTATCTGCAACTAATACGTATACGGTATTACTTACAACAGTTGTAGGTACATGAAGATGTGCTAGTAAGGCAACGTTAGCCGCCAGAAATGGCTTAGTGATCCGTTGTTCTAAAGCCGACACGGCCGTACGAATATGTTCGGTTGTGCGTTGCTCGATCGAGGTGGCATGAGCGTCGGCTCCCGGAGCGGAAGTAGACTGCTCAAGCTACACGATGCGGGGCTGCGTAGCTAATCGAGGGAAGTGTCGCGTGACGCTCGAGTGCGCATGGGACAATTTAAATTGACACCCTACTCGACTACTACAGTCGAGACTGATGCTCGCGCGAAGCCTAGATTGGTTGAGCGCGAAAGCAAAGAGTGCCCAGCTCGTAGCTAGTTCCGGTTTATGGGGCGCGGGCTAGCTAGAGCTTACCGTTGGTTAAGTCTTGTGGTCGTTGGTTGCGCCTGATGACTGCCACCGTATGATGGTTGTTTCGGACGCGCCGTTACTAACGGTAACATGAACCAATAGGGTCATTGTCCCGTACTCATGGGAGTTGGGTTTGCAAACCTCTAGACTTCTAGAGTTAAATCAATCTGACCATAGTACTCCGTGACCCCCTGAGGGCTGGCGTGGTCGCCTACAGGCGGGTCTGGAGCTTAGGGCTTAAATCCTAAGTCTAAAACCCTATCCCATCCGACCCCAATAATTACACATATAGATAAATAATTACAATAAAACTTGTTTCCATTTTGCTAAGCATGCTGACAGGGAGGGCACATCTGTCGTCTTTATATCTTAGGTGTAAACGAACTCGTCGCCGGTGCTCTCCAGCCAAGTCGTCCCGCGTCAAAGGGCGATGAGGCCAGTTGCAACGATCATACAGCGCTGTGGTTTGCATTGCAACGCACCCTACCGCTGCTTTCCCCACCGCATTCGGGAAAACAACGGGCGATGTCGCCGACGGGGACGAGACAGCACGCAGTGTTCGCGGTGGGAGCGCTCGAGGGCTTGTCCTGGGTCCCCTGCGAAGGCGACCACCGCGTCGCGACATCCTCCGCCGCGGCGGTACTGCTCTTCGCCGCTGTGGCGTTGATGGCATTACAACGCCGGCGACGCTCTGCCGGCGGCGTCGATCGTCAGGCGGGTCATACACCCGCCGCTCTGTTGACCTGTCTCCGAAAGGCCAGCGCACTTCTCACCCACCCGTCCCACCCCTTTCTAATCACACTCGCCTGCCTGTACTGCTGCTGTTACCACAACACCGGAGGCAGGGTAACGGCAGCGAGGGAGACGAAACGGCGGGTGACGAGTTGACAACAGCGGACGAAACGCTCGACGGGCGTCGTCCAGAGCGGAGTAAGACCGCTGGCGTGCATTTCATGCTCAGGTGCTCCTTACCAACACGCAGCACCGCAACCTGCTCAGAGGGGGCTTCACACTTTCGCCCACCTAGGTAGAAATATATTAACCATTGAACGGTAGCTCGTGCGTTCGTAGAGGCACAGTCTGTGAGGCACACGGGGTGCATCCTCAGCCACCCCTTACCTTCCTCGTCTTTTCTCTCCTCTGTTCTTCAGGGGCGTCATCTGATGTTGGTTGCATTGGTGACCTGCGCAGGCGGGAGACAGCGGTGGTGGCTCTGCTGTCTCTGGCCGCAGTTGTGGTGTGGGCTGACCACCTCTGGCACCGTCGCTACCTGGACGCGCGGGAGGGGCGCCGGGCGGCCAGCGAGGGAGGCTACACGGTGCGCCCATACATCCCCCTCTGTCCCCCCGCTACTCGGCCTATCCCCTTCTAAGCACTCAGCAGTCTAACGTCGACGGTGGCAGGAGTGTGAAGAGATTGGCGGATGCATTGGGGTGGTGACTGTTGCTTAATGATTCCAAAGCATGTGGGGCTGTTTTACTATGATGAGAGCCGCGTCCCCTAAACAGTGCACTGCGCTCAGCACGGACGAGCGCCTTCGCCACTTTGGTCGGTTGGAGGGCTACACCCACGAGATTGCGACCGCATCAGAGGCCGCCCAGCGCCACTTCGACCAGGGCCTGGTCCTATTTTACAACTTCAATCAGGTGCGGGATGCTGTTTGTTTGTTTGTTTGTTTGTTTGTTTGTTTGTTTGTTTGTTTGTTTGTTTGTTTGTTTGTTTGTTTGTTTGTTTGTTTGTTTGTTTGTTTGTTTGTTTGTTTGTTTGTTTGTTTGTTTTTTTGAATATGTCTAACAGCATGTCTGTTAGTGTGTTTCTTCCTCTGGTTACGTTGTCATTTCCTCTTCCATCCACCCACTCATTCACCCACTTTCTCACCAAGTCACCCACTCAACCATATTCATTATACCAATAAATTGATGGATCCATTCATCAATTGGTCCCAGCTTACAATCCGTGCATTTCGTAATCCATTGCATATCCAAGTATCCACCCATTCATTCCTCAACTCATTCATCCATTCTTTCATATATTCACCCATCATTTTTTCATTTAATTTACAATTTATCCATTCATTAGTCCGTGCATTTGTTTGCGCTCTCGCTCATCGACTCGTGCGTTCACCTGTCCACTCAGCCCTTCCATTTCTCACCCACTCATACATATACTTGCCCATCATTGCTTCATCCACTCCACACTCCGTCCTTTCATATTTTCACTCACCCGTCAATGCATCTTCATCACATGTAGCAGAGGCTAAGCTGTCCATAGCTTGTCCCACCTGGAACACTGATACGGCCGAAACATGTCTGGGACTCTGGGAGACAGCTTCAATGGGGCCTTCACTTGTACTGTCAGGGTTCAGGGCAACTCTCTTTGCGGCAGCAATGTCACTTACAACTGACCACCCACCCCCTCCCCTGTTTTTCCTCGAAATTGCCCTGCCCAGCGTGAAGCCAACATTTCTTTCGGCATTGCACTGGAACACGACCCCGCCTGCGCCATGTGCTACTGGGGCCTCGCCTACGCCAGCGGCCCCTTCCTCAATAAGGTGGAGAGGCACCCACTGTTTCAGTACCGCTTCTGCGCTGACGCCTCTACCCGAGTGCATACCCACCCACCTGAGAAAGCGCTCTTACTCTGACGCAGTGAAATGGGGAATAGTTTAGAAACGTGTAGAATTTTAGTAGAATAGAAACGTGTGACAGTGATATCTGTTGTGACTATGAATCGATTAATGAGATGGCCGCCGTCTGTCTCTATCTCTCCCTCCCTGATGGCCGTGCTGCACCTCCGCTGAAGGTGGTAGCGACGCACGACGTCCCGCACTACCCCGCCTACGGCCCCTCCGCCCACCTTGTCGCTCAGACTGCAGCGCAACGCGCCCTCGAACTCGCCAATGAGGCGCTTCAGGCTTTGCCCGACTCAGGTCCGTGCCTTTTATGCGCTTATTTCCTGTCTTACCTTTTGAAGTGGGTGTGGCTGTGGGTGGGTGAGTGGGTGGGTGCATAGTATTGGTTTTTGAGCTAGAAGCAAATCGAAAGATATAATACGCATATGGGGTCGATCGCTTAGGATTGAGGAGTTTTGTTTTCAATGCAATATTTTTATTAATGAAACTTTATTTGTTTAATATTATTATTTTTTTGGGGGGGGGGGGGGACAAGCGGGAGGGGCAGAGAGCATTCGCGCTGAGAGAGAGGGCATCAACTTAGATTATCGAATTCAATGGCTTCTAATTTATGCAGCAGGTATATTTTGTATCGAACGGCATAGGCATTAGTGAGTTGGCTTGTGCCGCGCACATGAACAGCCGCAGCGAGGCGCGACCTGCGCTACATCACCGCCCTTCAACTTCGCTTTGGGCCGGGGGCTGAGCCGGCGGGAGGGTACCTTGAAGCGGAGGCCGCTTATGCCGTTGCCATGGAAGACATTGCATCAGACGACCCACAGGTTAACTGATAAACCGTGATGCGCAATGTGATATTTCCAACACGTATCACTAACAACTGGTGTACTTGTACCCTTCGAACTGCCGCGCGCGCGCGCGCGCGCGTGTGTGTGTGTGTGTGTGTGTGTGTGTGTGTGTGTGTGTGTGTGTGTGTGTGTGTGTGTGTGTGTGTGTGTGTGTGTATGTGTGAGAGAGAGATATAGAGAGACGGTATGTGTGTGTTTACGTGTGTGGAGTTGCTTGGGTATGAGTGTGTGGAAGTGTGTGTGTAGGTGTGTGTGTATGTGCGAGTATGTGTGTGTTAGCATGTGTGGGGGGTGTTTGGGTATGTATGTGTGTTTATGTTTGTGGAAGTGAGTGTGTGCGCGCGTGTGTGTTTAGGTGTGTGTGTGTGTGTGTGTATTTACTCGTCGATCTGCGCTTGCTTGGCGCGTTGACTGTGTTGGCCCATCGCCGTTGGTTGGCAGGATGTGGACGCTTTGGTGCTGGCAGCAGAATCGGCACTGAATACGGTGCCGTGGGACTATTACACCGACCGCCACGGCAGCATAAAGCCTGTGGCAGCGCATGCCGCAGGGCTGCTGGACCGCGCGCTGCTGAGGTCCCCCAAACATCCACTGGCGCTCCATCTGGTGCGCGCGGGACTCATAATAACCCAAGGGGCAAAACATGTAACCAGCCTGGGCAATGGGAAAATGTGTCAATTTGAATTCGGCTAAGATATTTATCAATCTGAATTTCAGTAAGGAAATTTGTCACTATTTGGGTTTGTGAGCTGACATCAATGATGGAGCGAGGGTTTAGGGGAGTTTTCTGTTCATTTGGATCCAATGTAATTGCGGTCTTGACGTGCGGCTGAGTTTTTAAAGGGGATGTAAACGTGGTTTGTGTTGTGAGTATGTGTGTGTGTGTGTGGGGGGGGGGGGTTATGAGTGTGCGTTTGTTTTGTGTTTGTGTGGTGTGTGGGTGTTTGTGTGTGTGTGTGTGTGTTTGTGTGTGCGTCTGTGGGTGTGTGTTTGTGTGTGTGAATTCCATTTTGCTAGTGAAGGTTATTTTCTTTTTTTCGTCCATCAACATAAGCAGCAATGATATCGTGTGCCGTTTGTGTGAGAATGTGTCGATCTGTGACATGATTTTTAATTTTGTCCGTCTGAAAACGTGTGCAGTTGTCGAAATTTAAATGCGTGTATGTTGTCAGGGGCCAGTAATGTCTCTGTTTGTAAAAATACCGTGAGTCTGACAATGGACGAATTCGGACAGTGTGTTGCATAGTGATGGTGAGCTATAGACATCGAAGGATTCTTCGAAAGTTGGGATCGAAGGGTTGAACTGATTTGCTGGTTTGAACGTTTCTTCAATTTCGGCAAAAAATGATATTACATGTGAATGGGAGTGTAAATGTGAACAAGGAGCTGGAAAGATTCTGCGATTTTTGTGTGATAAGTCGTACTGTTTTTCTATGCAACTGTGTAATTATTTCATGCAGCTTAACGTATGATGTAAACAGGATTATGTGGTGGATTGTTGGAAATAGGCTCGTCTGTAGTAGGCTGGTCATGAACCTCAGCTCATGACCCTCAGCGCATAATCTGTTACGCAGCAGTCGGAGTCGGGTGGGGTTTTGTAGGCTTGTTGCGACGGGTTAGCCATCTCAGTGCAAGTGACTGTGCAATGGACGTCGTAGATGGTACATCTGAAGGAGCAGCTGCCGGCTGGACGGGGGCGGGGGAAGGCGGGGGAGGCCGAACTTGCAGCGGACAAGCTCAATACCGCGCAGCCGGGGATGGGTCACCTCATCCACATGGCCTCCCACATGTAACCCCCCGCCCCCCCCCTCCCCCCCACTACCCCCAAAACACGCACAATTGTGCTTACCCCCCCTGCGCAAATGGAAATGCGTATTACATATTGGTTTTTCCTCTCTCTTTCTCGCTCTCTCTCTCGCTCTCTCTCTCTCTCTCTCTCTCTCTCTCTCTCTCTCTCTCTCTCTCTCACACACACACACACACACACATGCACAAACTGTAGACTCATATACGTGAAAGTGCGCACCCTCATCCTGACATACACACGCTTCTGTGCGCTTGCCTGTACAACCTTACATCCAAACACGCACACACACACACACGCAACACACACACACACACACACACACACACACACACACATACACACATACACACGCACGTACTCACACACACACAACACACACACACACATACACACGCACGCACTCACACACGCACGCACTCACGCACATACATACTCACGCACGCAGACGTCACCCTCCCTCCCTCTCTCCCTTCCTCTGTCTCTCTCTCACACACACACACACACACACATTCGCGCGCGCATGTAAACATCACCCCTTCACTTTCTCTCAATCTCTCTCCCCACCTTGTCCTATCGCTGTGTGGGTGCGCCTCGGTCGTGCGCCAGTTGATACTTGGATTTTTTTTATTGCGTTCGCCCCTCCGCAGGTACATGCGCGTGGGGCGGTACGGCGATGGCGTGCGGAACAGCATGCTGGCCATCCGCCGCGATGCCGCCGATTCACTACACTGCCTTGTGCCCTACGGCCCCGAGCACAACACCGACACGATCATCATGCTCGCGAGGTTTGTCCTTGCCCACCATCCACGACCAGCCCAACCCCGCTGCCTTCATCTGAGTATCAAGCACACCTCAGACTGAGACTGATACGGAGCCACTTCCAATGCAGCCGGCCGCACATCGGTGCAGTGACAAACTCTAAAGTTGTCCGAGGGGTTATGTATGTCTCGTTCGATCCCACTGTTTCGTCCGCTGCTTGGCTGTGTCTCCTGAATCAAGGGCTGTGCGTCTGCCCTTCCCCCACCTGCGTCTGCGACTGTGGCAGTATGAACGGCGAATATAGCACCGCTCTTGAGTACGCAGCTTTGGAGCGCAGTTATGCGAGCGGACGGATGAATCCGATGGCGGCCTTCCCCGGAATGCAGTGGACTAACATGTTTCTGCTGCAGACGCGCTACGCCATGTGAGGCCCCCCTCCCTCCCCCTCACGCCCCCAAAATCACTGCAAGTGTCGTGCCTGTTGCTTCATTGGCTCTCCTGCGATGCGGGGGAACATGTTTTAGTTTGGATTTAATTTTTTGTTTGCGAGATAGGATTGTTTTCTATTTTTTGAACCGCCAGCGGTGTATGTCTGTGATTGTAAGCTTTTTGCGCCATTACACCTTTTTTGTCATGAAAAGTTGTGCGGGGGTTGGTTGACAGTGTGGCTTGCTGGCAAGCGGATGGGGTGCCGCTTTAGACATGCAATGTTTAGCAACAACGACTTTGTCAACGCGTGCACTCGTAAAATAGCGAAACACAGAAACACGAATAATTACACACAGATTTATACCCTAATATGGAAATCAAAAGAAAGCCTGGGAGCCAGAAACCAAATTCGTATATTCTGTCATTGTGCCTTTGTCTGGGCCCGATATTGCTCGAGCGGGTGCATCCTTTGGGGTGATCAGCGACCGCACTCGATGCGAGAGGTTGTGTCAGATTGCTTTAGGTTATTTTAGGTGATTGTTGTGCCTGCTCAGTGTCCCCACTGCTGCGTTGACTGCCTAGTTATGTCCCAAGCCCACCCCGGCGTAGAGCTCTGTTCCCTAAGACCTAGATGGCAGTGTTGGGTACGCCTTGAGACAGCGGTCGATGCATGGGTACTTGTTGTAAAGAAAAACAAAGTTGTCTCAAACCGGTGGCTGCGCCCTGCAGGTGGGCGGATGTTCTGTCGGCCCCGCCGCCCCCGCCCCACGCGAGGGGGGACAGTCCTCATCAGGGCTTCGAATTCGCCACGGCGATGTGGCACTTCGGGCGGCTGTTGGCTCTGGCGGCAAAGGTGTCAGGTCAGCGGCTCCGCATGCACTCCGTGGTTTGAATATCATTTTGCAGGACACTCCATCGAAAGGGAGACTCATGAGAGGGAAGGAGGGTGTGTTGTTGGAGGGCTGCCACATCTTTGTGTTCTGAAGGACTTGGGCTCCATTAAGTTTTATTAGGGCTTTCAATCAAAAGGGTGCTTTTGGTTCGGGTCACGATGCATTTAGTAGCCCTCCACACCTGCACTCGCCCCACCAATCTTCCACCCAGCCAGCGCCCCTATTCGCCGCGCGAGTTTTAAGTTATGCAGGTGCTAGGGTTTAGGGTATACTGTTTGCGGAAAGTTGTGGCCATCGAAGATTTCAGGGTTGTCTGTATCACGAGACCCTGGACCTTATCCTGAGAGCCGCGTTGGGTGTTTTCTCTCGTTCACACATATGCTCCGTCGCATGTCTCCTCTCTTCTCATCAACAAGCTCCTCTCCAATCCTCCACCTCACCTCACGCCACAATTCATCACAATCAAATAATTTCCACGATTTACTTCAATAAGTGTTTATGCTACCCTGTCACCCATTCACTCCGTTTCACTCGCCTCACCCGACGCCTCATAGATCGCCCTCATCACCGTCGATTTCCACCTCGACCTACTAGCACGATGTCACCCCACCCACTCTGCCCCCCCACCCCACCTCGCCTCCTCTCTGCATGCTGGGCGTAGCGTTTGAGCACTGTATTGTGTGCCGTTCCCCCATTTTTTCCGGGCAGACACCTCTGGCGTCGTTCTGCCCAAAGCTGATGCGGATAAGGTGGCAGCTGTGGAGGCAGAGGCGGAGGCGTTCAGACGGGTATCTGCGGGTGTGGACGACAGGGAGGCGGTGTCGCTGCCGTCCCCGCGGTGGAAGTTGGGTGGACAGATTGGGCTGTACAGCGGAGGCTACCGCTACCTGGTGCGTCAACACAGGGAAGGGGATAAGGTGGTTAGGGTGTCATGGACGAGAATGCTGAGCTAGTTGGTAATGAAGGTGTGAATGATTATATGCGTGAGCTCACAAGCCAATTGCATTTTTTGTGCGGATGAGGTGCTGAATAAACGAGGTGAATTCATTTGTCTGATGTTTAGATAACCTAACAATTAATCATGGAATGGAGGAATGGTTTGAATGAATGAGTGAATGAATTACGTTGTATTGACTGCTATTACATAGGCTAATGGATAATGGATGAATTAGTTTCTGACTGAAGGGTTTGGATGAATGAATGATAAATTGCGACGGTCGCAGCAGCGGAGCATCGAATGTTAGCGTGATGATGAGATGCAATTTGTGAGATGTTGCTCTGCGGGCTGAAGGGTGATTTGGGTGACGGGCATGTGTCATGATCAGCTTGACTGGGCGGAGAGGATGGCGGAGGGGCGGGTGGCGGCGCTACGGGGGGATTGGGAGGGCGCGGTGGCGGCACTGACGGAGGGCGCTGCAGCGGAGGAGGAGATGGAGTACATGGAGCCCATCCGCGTGCACCAGGTTGCTTGCACCCTCCCTGCCATGCATTACCTTTTACGTACTGCCCTCTGCACCGCACAAAACCCTCATTGAAAACATAATCGTGAATGGTTATTGCTGAAGTGGCATGCATTGGCTTTCTTAATGTATTCAAATACAATTTATATACATTGGGACAAGGTGCTGTGTCAAGTTTATCAAGTTACCATGATATGATGTTAGCAAGTATGATAGCATTCATGTGTGGAGAGGAGCCTAAAAAGCATTTCTTGGGTATGTGGAGTCCGCAGCTTATGTTTTTGTTTACGCAATTGATGGCACATTTTTCGAATTGCGTATCTTGTTCTACTATTCAAATTGCATTTAATCATACTAAATTGCATCGCAATAGGACATTGAAAGCATTTGTTCATCAAGGACAGAGGCGTATGGTAAGCGGCCGTTAAGGAAGGTTGCCATGGAAGGTATGGTCTAACATGTTAGTCTTATACTAATGCGGTGACCTTTTAATGTCGGTTGGCAGCCGATTCGGCAATGCCTTGGAAAGGTGTTGCTTGATGCGGGGCGCCACGTCGAGGCGGAAGAGTGTTACAACAAGGCGACTACCCCTCCCACCCTCCCCTCCTTTGTCACGTATGATTGCGCAACTCTTTGGCCACGACCGCGTTATGCGATTAGGTTTGAGTTTAGGGTTTACTATTCTCACATCATTCCTCTTTTGTGCTATTTGTGTAGGATTTGGACGAGTACCCCGGCAATGCGTGGTCGTTGCTCGGCCTGGCGCACAGTCTCGCGGGGCAAGGGCGGCGCGATGAGGCGGCGAGTGCGATGACGCGGCACAAGCGTGCTTGGGCTCAGGCGGACGACCGGCTTGCCAACATGCGCTCCAGTTGTCCCTCTTTCGCCGGCGTCTTCCGCGTTTAAACGGCCCAAGAAAACGGTTTACGTAATAGCCTACGCCATCTAGTATAATAGTGCTTGTTTGAATTTTGGGCTAGTATTACTCCGCACCTCGCGCCACCTCCTAAAACGAGTTGTTTTGGTCAACAGCCAACTCATGCTTGCCTAAATGCTGTCATGACGTGGCACACGATAGTATTAGCGAGCGACATAGCAGTTTGCCGTTTATGATATCGCATCGTGCATCGTTGCATGGATGCGCAGCTTGCTGCGAGTCCCTCTCGCCCTGATTCTCCCTCACGCCAACCTCCTTTCCATGCTCATCCACAAATTGCATTCGTTTCGCTTACCTCGTTGCGGAGCGCAACAACTTTACTCTTTCTGGGCGAAATTTTCTTGAGCATGTAGTTACTAATACGGTTTGTTTTCCTTTCCTTTCCTTTCCTGTAGCATTGAGAGGCGCGGCGCGATTATTTGTTGAACACTTACGCGAGTAAGGGCGTGCGGAAGGGGACGCCGCTGTTGTCGCACAAATGAAAATGATTTACAACATGTACAAACTGAGCGTTGGTTGTTGTCGAAGGTCCCTCTGTTAGAGTTGGGAACGGATAGTTACACGGAGGTCGTGCCGGCCCCACAAGGGGGCCGGCTGTGGTGACTAGAGAAGTGTGAGGAGAGAGATGGCGGCCGGCGAAGGCACCGGCAAGGCCGGCCGACCGCCACTAATAGGGAATAGAGTACCGCTAATAGCATAACACTAAGTACTAGAATGACAAATAGCTACCTTGTACATAAGTACTATGCAACGGGATGCTAGTGCTAACACCCCCCCTCAAGGTAGCCGAGGTCTTGACGTCGTCCTAGCTTGCGTTGAGGAAGGTGTCATCTTGGTAGAAGGTGTAGTGCTTTTAGCGTGTGTCTCCGGCCGGGTAGGTGTAGCGACATGCGCTCACAAGAACGTGCCGCTACCGGCGAGTTGCCGATATGAAGCAGTTCCGAATGTACTGTGTAATGTACTAGTCTGACATGTAGCGGGAAAAACTGTCCACGGGAGAATTAGCCGACGCATGAGAGCGACCGGCGAGGAAGAAGCACAGCCAACAAGGCCGTTAGGAGCGTGTAGGCACGCAAAAAACATAGACGGGCGCTCGTGTTGACTCCCCCTTTCACGCCGTGGGAAAGTTAAGCTCCTCGCTAAGTAAGGTGAGTGTTGCGGCATTGCCTCGGGAAAAAATAATAACAGTACTAATTAAAGTACTGAAAGGCTAGGTGAGACTGAAAGTTGGGTGGGGCGAACGTGGCGCCGGGCGCTTTACACACGCTCTTCTCCTTTTTACGTGGGAGATGGTAGGACAGTCGCGGACAACCAGCTCGAAGGCGAAGCGTGGGGTCGGTGGGACGATAAATTACTAGCGTGGCGCCGAGCGCTTTACACACGCTCTACTCTTTTTTACGTGAGAGTAGGTAGGACTAGCGTGGCGCCGAGCGCTTTACACACGCTCTTCTCTAGTGTAATTTGGTGGAGGGCCCATAACCTGTTAGAGTTGGGAACGGATAGTTCCACGGAGGTCGTGCCGGCCCCACAAGGGGGCCGGCTGTGGTGACTAGAGAAGTGTGAGGAGAGAGATGGCGGCCGGCGAAGGCACCGGCAAGGCCGGCCGACCGCCACTAATAGGGAATAGAGTACCGCTAATAGCATAACACTAAGTACTAGAATGACAAATAGCTACCTTGTACATAAGTACTATGCAACGGGATGCTAGTGCTAACACCCTCCCAACTACGTCATCTAGGAAGCTTACTTGTTGGGGCTAGTCCCTCGTGTTCTCGCACAATCCCAACGCCTCTCCTCTCGGTCGGATATGTACGAAGGACGTTTGAATTAGAACATATTTTTTACACGGCTTTTGGTGACGGCGGAACCTCCGGATCGTTGTCACTAGGCCGTAGTAGTAGCCGCTCCTTCCGCCGCAGTAATTAATGAAAATGATTTACAACAGGGGCCCTCTTGCATGCGTCATAGAGGTATCAGTTTTATTGCGCGTCGAATGCTTTTACTCACAAGTCATAAACCCAAAGCTGAATCATTATGTTTTCCCCGACATGGCAAGCAACACCCGCCGACCTCGGCTCATCTCATGAGGCAATATCTAAGCGGGGGTTAGATCCATGACTACGATGGATGTGTATCCATGCTAAATTCCTACTATTTGAAAAGGGCAATGACGTCCGTCGTCGTGTGCCACGCGTGGGGCGGGTGTCGGTGGCACAAGCATATGCCCCAAGCATTCCAAACACATCATCAACGCGCTGCGGCAGCCGAATCCCGAAATCCCTGTTGGACCTCGCCTATGCCAATCGCCCTCACCCAATTGAAGAGTGCATGATTAGCAAAACCGGCATCATGCTTGGTTCTACGCGTTTGCTGTCCAAGTACAACGCCCGTGCCGGTGGCATGAACTCTCACGCGCCCTTCACAAACCCGCAAACCATGCCTCATGCATTCAACACGGCATCCACGCCTCCAAGCCTACTCTAACATTTAAAATACATAGGGTTGCGTGGCTCATTGAACATGACCCACGTGTGGTACTCTAGACGGCGAGTGTAGTTTGAAGAATTTCTTGGTAATTTATGGGCTCAACTCTACATACCCGTCCTATCACTCTCGTTATAAAATCGAAACAAATGACCATACGGGATGAGTTGTTCCAACTTTTCCGGCTCTTGGGTGGTACCTGCGTGTCGCCGTGCTTGACGTCGTGAGATAGAGAAGCACATGTTCTTGGCCAGGTTATGAACTACACTCCCCCACAAAAGTCCGGACAATATTTCATACCTCGCATAATAATGATATGTAATCGTGCATATCGACTTTATTGACATTTCTTCTGAACTCCTCGGCAATGCGTCTGCACCCAAGATGGACTACGCCGACACATTCGGGGGCTGAATGCGAGCACTACCGGGCTTGAGTGCGCGCGTGGGGTTTTCGCGCTCGCACCCGTACGAAAGGCTCTTTTGAACATTCGCTTTGCCGGTTACACGAAAGAAACAAGTGGCTGACAACGCTGCAATATGAATGATTGTGCAAAGGTCGTGCGTACATCATGCATTAGCGACTGAGGGAGGAGCTGTTGGGTAGACCGTTGTGGAGGAAAAGCATCAAATCGCGTAAAAGCATCAAATCGCGTATGTAGACTAACCACCGATATCCGCACAACCCCAACAAGGGCAAGGTGCGTTCGGCAACATGATAAAAAACTGTCAGAACTTACTCATGAATTGTCTTAACTTGATATTTAAGGTACCAATGGACGCGTCTTTGTACGACGCGTCGAACGCACCTACTATGAACGAGTTTAGAAACTCAAAATCAAATTTTGGCGATTTTTTCATGAATATTTCGGTAAAACTGCGCTGATGTGAGAAGCAACACCCGTCGAGTCCGGTTCACCTCATGAAACGATTTTTGCGGGGCTTGTCGATAAATGCCCATCAATTTACAATTCCCACTATTTCACACGACCAATTCGCGGCGCGTGCCACGCGTGGGACGAGTGTAGTGGCACAAGCATATACCCCAAGCTTTCCAAACACCACCGTCAACGTGATGCAGCCCAAACGGCCAAGCTGAACCTCGACCTTCGCAAATGCCAGTGACCCTCACCCATTTAAACAGTGCACTGTCTAACAAGAGCTGCATTATGCGGGCTTTTACTCGTTAATTTTCCGTATACATCAACCGTGCTTGCGGAGTTAACTTCCATGTTCCATTCACACACCCGCAAACCAAGTCTCGTGCATCCAACATACACGCCTCCAAACCCCCTCCCACAAGTACCCAAAGTACTGTTGCGTGCCTCACTTAGCAATACGCAGCCTTGTGTGAGCGCTTGAGCAATGCCCGCGTGTGGTGCTCAGGACGACGCGTGCAGTTTTAACAATTTCATGGGATTTTTGGGGCGTAATTCGACAAGCTCCTCCGACAAAACTCGCTTTAAGCTCGCAACTAGCCATACCGTATGACGGATAATTGTTTGCTTCCCGGCTCTGCCGTGGTTGAATGTTACTTGGTTGTCGTCGTGCTTGACGTGGTGGGAGGCGCACGTGTTCTCGACTACCTTATGCACACCATATTGTATGTCCGGACTCTTGTAGAGGAGTGTACATCATATTGCATGTCCGGTCCGGGGGGGGGGGGGGGGGGGGGGGGGGGGGGGGGGGGGGGGGGGGGGCAAAGACATCAGCCAGCCTAGCTAGCCTTCCGTGTTATAATTCAATTGCAATTTTGCATGGCTCGACTTTTTGGGGGAGTACATATTTTACTCTTTTTGTCTTTTGCAAGAGTAAGTCTTTTTCAACCTACATAGCTACGAGCATAGTAGGTGCTTTACGTGGCGTTTTACTCGTCCGTGCTCACTTACCGCTATCGAGGGGAGCTGCTCACCGTTATGTTGCGGCTCTTTATTGGGTCCATGTCATGTGTAGCCTTGCCTTTTCGCGGCGGCGAGCAATCCGCGCACTTGTTATCGGCTTGTGTAGCATGAACAACGATGGGAACATTCACGTGCCACGAGGTCCGCAGCCTGTCCACATGCACTCCTTCCGTTCATTCTTACGTTCGTCATTAAGTTTTCTTCAGCTTATGATGGTTAGGGGTTTGTTCTTGCTCGTCCTAGCTTTATTCTCGGTTTGTCTTCAAAGTTATCACGCGGGGATACCCACAAAGAATAAGGACATGATTTGTGCCGGAATTGGTATGCGCACGAGAAGGCAGTTTATTATTGCGGTTGGCGGTCTCGGCTGCGAGGAACAAAGTTTTGACGAGTTCCCACTAAGTTTCGCCAAGTTTTGCGGTCTCCCGCCGCTGTACGGGAATTTTGAAAACGTCCAACACTCCTCCAGAAAAGTCCGGACAAGATTTCGCACCTTCGCAAGTAGAAAATGTAATAATGCGTCGGTTTTATTGACAAATATCCTGAAATCCCAGGCAATGCTTTTGCGCGCAAAATGGAATGCACCGACAACTGCGAGGGGCGAGTTCGAACACTGCCGGGCATGTGTGCTTGGGGTTATCGCGCAAGCACCCGTGCGGCACGCTCTTTCAAACAGTCGCCGTGCTTGGTAGACGAAATGAGTAACGGGCGCACAACGCCGCAATGTGAACGCTGATGCGACGGTCGCGCAAATATAATACATAGGCGACGGAGGGAGGAGGTGTTGGGCAGGCCGCTGTGGGGGAAACGCAGGAAATCGCGTATGTAGACTTACCACCGATATGCGCACAACCCAAGGGCAAGCCGCTTTCGGCCACAATGTTCAAGCGATCATAACTTATTTATTTATAGTCAAAATGTCTTGTAACAGGTACCGTTGGACGCGTCTGTTCAATGCGCGTCAAACTCACTTACTCCGGAGCTCAAACACGCACAAATAGATTTGTTATGAGTTATTTTAATTTACGAATTATTCTGGCACAGCTGAGCCGCAGTGCCAAGTAACACCCATCCAAGTCGGCTCACCTCCTGAGACGATTTGTGCGGGGTTTGTCGATATATGTCTACCAGTTCTTCATTCCTATTGACCTCAGAGCCTTTTTCCCGACGCGTGCCACGCGTGGGGCGGGTGTGGTTGGCACAAGCACATACCCAAGCATTCCAAACACCACCGTCAACGTGATGCGTCCTTAACGGCCAAGTTGGACCTCGCCCCTCCCCTTAGCCAATCGCCCTCGCATGTTTACAGCGTGCAGTGTTTATCCAAACCTGCGTCATGTGCGTTTTTCCTCGCTTGCTTTCCAAAGAATCACCCGTGCCAGCGGCGTGAACTTCCGTGCTCTATTCACACACCCGCAAACCAAACCTCGCGCATTGAACACGGCACCCACGCCTCCAAACCCCCTCCAAAAGCCCCCAAAAATACGGTGTTGTGGAACACAGAGAAGTATGCAGCTTGGTATGAGCGCTTGAGCAATGCCCAAGCGTGGCGCTCAGAATGACGTGTGTAGTTCAGACAATTCCCCGGGAGTTTATGGGCTTAATTCGACAAACTCCACCGACAACACCTGCTTTTAGCTGAGGTCTAACCACCCCGGATGGAGGCTTCCTGCTTGCTTCTCGGCTCTCCTACAATTGGGTGGTACTCGGGTATCGTCGTGCTTGACGTGGTGAGAGGGGAGCGTGTTCTTGACTAGCTTATGCTCAACATAATGTATGTCCGGACTTTTGTGGAGGAGTGTATTTATTTGTGGGCAGTGCGCACCGTTATTCGTGCGCAGTATTTGTTCGACGACACGGAGCAGTGAAGGTGGCCGATAAGTATAACGACGACGTCGGCCATAAAGGACCCGTCGTATATTTTGTATTCCGGCCGTCGAGATCGACGCCCTCATGTTTAGTAGCGACTGATAAAGGGCGAGGCGGCGCCTCAGTCTTACAGAATAAACTGAGCCGGCTGCACGGAACCTTGCTGCATCCATACGTAGAGCCAGCTTTCCGAGCTTGTGTTGTTTTTGTTTCACTGTTGCAGTGCGTAACGTCGGGCCTGCCTAGCGACACTCGAGATGCCGTCCCACGAAGTGGGACCCAGCGCGGGGGCTGACGTCGCGAGGGTGTTCATACACGGAAGGAAGGGCTACGTATGGGACGCAGACGGTGTGCGCCTCGCTCGCGGTACATGCGTGTATGTGAACGCGGCAACTGTGAATGCAGGCAGCACGGGTCTTGACTGACGGGTTTTGCTCTCCGATCAACTCGTGAAGAGGCGAGGATGCTGAGAGAGACCCGTCGCATTGTCGGCGTCATGGTGGGAGGCATCACCAGTGCGACCCCCTCCCCTTTCCCAACATCCCTCCCCTTTCCAACAACAACGCGGGCTCTATGGTACCTGTACAGTGACTTCGTGCTCGCTGGGAGAGGGGTGATTGGCGGTTTGTAAAGACGAGCTGCGCGTCACTTTACGTACAGCGCGAAAGGCACACGTAATGATCCCGAACAAAACCGAATATTCTATCTGATCTCTCTTAATTTGATCGTTTTCTCCCCCACCGCTCTCTTTTGGCCTCATTTCACAGAATTCAAACAGCAGGACGGGCTGCGAGGGGTGCCCCTGGAGCTGTGCATGGAAGAAGTGACACTTGCGATATCGGAAGGTGGGGGTAATGCGGCTCATCTCCCACAGCCGCCGAGTGACACCGACTGAGTGACTGTCGCCGACAGCCGTCCTTGTCAAAATCAACCCCAGGCTTGTTCGGGCTTTCACACTGCCTCGTTGCTCTCGTCTTGCTCAGGGTGGGCCGTGCCGTGCCGGTTAGAAAGCGAGCCGCAGCTCTCCGCGGATGGCCCCGACTCGGTGAGCGCTGTACTACATTTTTAGCCACCCTCGGTTCCGAGTGTGTGTGTGTGTGTGTGTGTGTGTGTGTGTGTGTGTGTGTGTGTGTGTGTGTGTGTGTGTGTGTGTGTGTGTGTGTGTGTGTGTGTGTGTGTGTGTGTGTGTGTGTGTTGGAAGGGGGGGGGGGGGGGGGGGGAGCAGGGCATATACGGCAGGCAGCGAAACAGCTTGGCAGTCGAACTTGACGGTGGTTGCATAGCAGGTGGAGGCATGGCTCGCGGAAGTGGCACCCAGAACGGGGCAGCGAGTGTGTGTTCCGCTTCTAGATGAGACGGTGGAGACACCCAACGGTGCGCAGCACCGCTCTCTCCCCCCAAACCAGCTCTCTCCCCCCCTAAACACACAGAACCCTCTTGGAGGGATAGTGAATAAGAGCAAGTCTCACGATCGCACTGCCTCGCCAGATGCCAGCACGTGGACCTTCCCATCCTCGCGGACAGAGCGCCTTCGGTGCGCCGTGTTCGCTGACCTCCATCGATCAGGGTCAGTCGCAGCCCCGAACACCCACGCACCAATCACCACCGTCATCATCTCACAAGCTCAGTATCAGTCGCAACCCCGAACAT